>JAGFBZ010002830.1:0-20041 GCA_018398805.1 Hirundichthys speculiger
CCCTGGTGCACCACCAAGAGGTGGCTGCAGAGCCCCGGGCCTGCTGGCACATCCCGATGCCGCACCACCGGCCCTGGTGCACCACCAAGAGGTGGCTGCAGAGCCCCGGGCCTGCTGGCACATCCCGATGCCGCACCACCGGCCCTGGTGCACCACCAAGAGGTGGCTGCAGAGCCCCGGGCCTGCTGGCACATCCCGATGCCGCACCACCGGCCCTGGTGCACCACCAAGAGGTGGCTGCAGAGCCCCGGGCCTGCTGGCACATCCCGATGCCGCACCACCGGCCCTGGTGCACCACCAAGAGGTGGCTGCAGAGCCCCGGGCCTGCTGGCACATCCCGATGCCGCACCACCGGCCCTGGTGCACCACCAAGAGGTGGCTGCAGAGCCCCGGGCCTGCTGGCACATCCCGATGCCGCACCACCGGCCCTGGTGCACCACCAAGAGGTGGCTGCAGAGCCCCGGGCCTGCTGGCACATCCCGATGCCGCACCACCGGCCCTGGTGCACCACCAAGAGGTGGCTGCAGAGCCCCCGGGCCTGCTGGCACATCCCGATGCCGCACCCACCGGCCCTGGTGCACCACCAAGAGGTGGCTGCAGAGCCCCGGGCCTGCTGGCACATCCCGATGCCGCACCACCGGCCCTGGTGCACCACCAAGAGGTGGCTGCAGAGCCCCGGGCCTGCTGGCACATCCCGATGCCGCACCACCGGCCCTGGTGCACCACCAAGAGGTGGCTGCAGAGCCCCGGGCCTGCTGGCACATCCCGATGCCGCACCACCGGCCCTGGTGCACCACCAAGAGGTGGCTGCAGAGCCCCGGGCCTGCTGGCACATCCCGATGCCGCACCACCGGCCCTGGTGCACCACCAAGAGGTGGCTGCAGAGCCCCGGGCCTGCTGGCACATCCCGATGCCGCACCACCGGCCCTGGTGCACCACCAAGAGGTGGCTGCAGAGCCCCGGGCCTGCTGGCACATCCCGATGCCGCACCACCGGCCCTGGTGCACCACCAAGAGGTGGCTGCAGAGCCCCGGGCCTGCTGGCACATCCCGATGCCGCACCACCGGCCCTGGTGCACCACCAAGAGGTGGCTGCAGAGCCCCGGGCCTGCTGGCACATCCCGATGCCGCACCACCGGCCCTGGTGCACCACCAAGAGGTGGCTGCAGAGCCCCGGGCCTGCTGGCACATCCCGATGCCGCACCACCGGCCCTGGTGCACCACCAAGAGGTGGCTGCAGAGCCCCGGGCCTGCTGGCACATCCCGATGCCGCACCACCGGCCCTGGTGCACCCACCAAGAGGTGGCTGCAGAGCCCCGGGCCTGCTGGCACATCCCGATGCCGCACCACCGGCCCTGGTGCACCACCAAGAGGTGGCTGCAGAGCCCCGGGCCTGCTGGCACATCCCGATGCCGCACCACCGGCCCCTGGTGCACCACCAAGAGGTGGCTGCAGAGCCCCGGGCCTGCTGGCACATCCCGATGCCGCACCACCGGCCCTGGTGCACCCACCAAGAGGTGGCTGCAGAGCCCCGGGCCTGCTGGCACATCCCGATGCCGCACCACCGGCCCTGGTGCACCCACCAAGAGGTGGCTGCAGAGCCCCGGGCCTGCTGGCACATCCCGATGCCGCACCACCGGCCCTGGTGCACCCACCAAGAGGTGGCTGCAGAGCCCCGGGCCTGCTGGCACATCCCGATGCCGCACCACCGGCCCTGGTGCACCCACCAAGAGGTGGCTGCAGAGCCCCGGGCCTGCTGGCACATCCCGATGCCGCACCACCGGCCCTGGTGCACCCACCAAGAGGTGGCTGCAGAGCCCCGGGCCTGCTGGCACATCCCGATGCCGCACCACCGCCGCCCTGGTGCACCACCAAGAGGTGGCTGCAGAGCCCCGGGCCTGCTGGCACATCCCGATGCCGCACCACCGGCCCTGGTGCACCACCAAGAGGTGGCTGCAGAGCCCCGGGCCTGCTGGCACATCCCGATGCCGCACCACCGGCCCTGGTGCACCCACCAAGAGGTGGCTGCAGAGCCCCGGGCCTGCTGGCACATCCCGATGCCGCACCACCGGCCCTGGTGCACCACCAAGAGGTGGCTGCAGAGCCCCGGGCCTGCTGGCACATCCCGATGCCGCACCACCGGCCCTGGTGCACCACCAAGAGGTGGCTGCAGAGCCCCGGGCCTGCTGGCACATCCCGATGCCCGCACCACCGGCCCTGGTGCACCACCAAGAGGTGGCTGCAGAGCCCCGGGCCTGCTGGCACATCCCGATGCCGCACCACCGGCCCTGGTGCACCCACCAAGAGGTGGCTGCAGAGCCCCGGGCCTGCTGGCACATCCCGATGCCGCACCACCGGCCCTGGTGCACCACCAAGAGGTGGCTGCAGAGCCCCGGGCCTGCTGGCACATCCCGATGCCGCACCACCGGCCCTGGTGCACCACCAAGAGGTGGCTGCAGAGCCCCGGGCCTGCTGGCACATCCCGATGCCGCCCCGCACCACCGGCCCTGGTGCACCACCAAGAGGTGGCTGCAGAGCCCCGGGCCTGCTGCTGGCACATCCCGATGCCGCACCACCGGCCCTGGTGCACCACCAAGAGGTGGCTGCAGAGCCCCGGGCCTGCTGGCACATCCCGATGCCGCACCACCGGCCCTGGTGCACCACCAAGAGGTGGCTGCAGAGCCCCGGGCCTGCTGGCACATCCCGATGCCGCACCACCGGCCCTGGTGCACCACCAAGAGGTGGCTGCAGAGCCCCGGGCCTGCTGGCACATCCCGATGCCGCACCACCGGCCCTGGTGCACCACCAAGAGGTGGCTGCAGAGCCCCGGGCCTGCTGGCACATCCCGATGCCGCACCACCGGCCCTGGTGCACCACCAAGAGGTGGCTGCAGAGCCCCGGGCCTGCTGGCACATCCCGATGCCGCACCACCGGCCCTGGTGCACCACCAAGAGGTGGCTGCAGAGCCCCGGGCCTGCTGGCACATCCCGATGCCGCACCACCGGCCCTGGTGCACCACCAAGAGGTGGCTGCAGAGCCCCGGGCCTGCTGGCACATCCCGATGCCGCACCACCGGCCCCTGGTGCACCACCAAGAGGTGGCTGCAGAGCCCCGGGCCTGCTGGCACATCCCGATGCCGCACCACCGGCCCTGGTGCACCACCAAGAGGTGGCTGCAGAGCCCCGGGCCTGCTGGCACATCCCGATGCCGCACCACCGGCCCTGGTGCACCACCAAGAGGTGGCTGCAGAGCCCCGGGCCTGCTGGCACATCCCGATGCCGCACCACCGGCCCTGGTGCACCACCAAGAGGTGGCTGCAGAGCCCCGGGCCTGCTGGCACATCCCGATGCCGCACCACCGGCCCTGGTGCACCACCAAGAGGTGGCTGCAGAGCCCCGGGCCTGCTGGCACATCCCGATGCCGCACCACCGGCCCTGGTGCACCACCAAGAGGTGGCTGCAGAGCCCCGGGCCTGCTGGCACATCCCGATGCCGCACCACCGGCCCTGGTGCACCACCAAGAGGTGGCTGCAGAGCCCCGGGCCTGCTGGCACATCCCGATGCCGCACCACCGGCCCTGGTGCACCACCAAGAGGTGGCTGCAGAGCCCCGGGCCTGCTGGCACATCCCGATGCCGCACCACCGGCCCTGGTGCACCACCAAGAGGTGGCTGCAGAGCCCCGGGCCTGCTGGCACATCCCGATGCCGCACCACCGGCCCTGGTGCACCACCAAGAGGTGGCTGCAGAGCCCCGGGCCTGCTGGCACATCCCGATGCCGCACCACCGGCCCTGGTGCACCACCAAGAGGTGGCTGCAGAGCCCCGGGCCTGCTGGCACATCCCGATGCCGCACCACCGGCCCTGGTGCACCACCAAGAGGTGGCTGCAGAGCCCCGGGCCTGCTGGCACATCCCGATGCCGCACCACCGGCCCTGGTGCACCACCAAGAGGTGGCTGCAGAGCCCCGGGCCTGCTGGCACATCCCGATGCCGCACCACCGGCCCTGGTGCACCACCAAGAGGTGGCTGCAGAGCCCCGGGCCTGCTGGCACATCCCGATGCCGCACCACCGGCCCTGGTGCACCACCAAGAGGTGGCTGCAGAGCCCCGGGCCTGCTGGCACATCCCGATGCCGCACCACCGGCCCTGGTGCACCACCAAGAGGTGGCTGCAGAGCCCCGGGCCTGCTGGCACATCCCGATGCCGCACCACCGGCCCTGGTGCACCACCAAGAGGTGGCTGCAGAGCCCCGGGCCTGCTGGCACATCCCGATGCCGCACCACCGGCCCTGGTGCACCACCAAGAGGTGGCTGCAGAGCCCCGGGCCTGCTGGCACATCCCGATGCCGCACCACCGGCCCTGGTGCACCACCAAGAGGTGGCTGCAGAGCCCCGGGCCTGCTGGCACATCCCGATGCCGCACCACCGGCCCTGGTGCACCACCAAGAGGTGGCTGCAGAGCCCCGGGCCTGCTGGCACATCCCGATGCCGCACCACCGGCCCTGGTGCACCACCAAGAGGTGGCTGCAGAGCCCCGGGCCTGCTGGCACATCCCGATGCCGCACCACCGGCCCTGGTGCACCACCAAGAGGTGGCTGCAGAGCCCCGGGCCTGCTGGCACATCCCGATGCCGCACCACCGGCCCTGGTGCACCACCAAGAGGTGGCTGCAGAGCCCCGGGCCTGCTGGCACATCCCGATGCCGCACCACCGGCCCTGGTGCACCACCAAGAGGTGGCTGCAGAGCCCCGGGCCTGCTGGCACATCCCGATGCCGCACCACCGGCCCTGGTGCACCACCAAGAGGTGGCTGCAGAGCCCCGGGCCTGCTGGCACATCCCGATGCCGCACCACCGGCCCTGGTGCACCACCAAGAGGTGGCTGCAGAGCCCCGGGCCTGCTGGCACATCCCGATGCCGCACCACCGGCCCTGGTGCACCACCAAGAGGTGGCTGCAGAGCCCCGGGCCTGCTGGCACATCCCGATGCCGCACCACCGGCCCTGGTGCACCACCAAGAGGTGGCTGCAGAGCCCCGGGCCTGCTGGCACATCCCGATGCCGCACCACCGGCCCTGGTGCACCACCAAGAGGTGGCTGCAGAGCCCCGGGCCTGCTGGCACATCCCGATGCCGCACCCACCGGCCCTGGTGCACCACCAAGAGGTGGCTGCAGAGCCCCGGGCCTGCTGGCACATCCCGATGCCGCACCACCGGCCCTGGTGCACCACCAAGAGGTGGCTGCAGAGCCCCGGGCCTGCTGGCACATCCCGATGCCGCACCACCGGCCCTGGTGCACCACCAAGAGGTGGCTGCAGAGCCCCGGGCCTGCTGGCACATCCCGATGCCGCACCACCGGCCCTGGTGCACCACCAAGAGGTGGCTGCAGAGCCCCGGGCCTGCTGGCACATCCCGATGCCGCACCACCGGCCCTGGTGCACCACCAAGAGGTGGCTGCAGAGCCCCGGGCCTGCTGGCACATCCCGATGCCGCACCACCACCGGCCCTGGTGCACCACCAAGAGGTGGCTGCAGAGCCCCGGGCCTGCTGGCACATCCCGATGCCGCACCACCGGCCCTGGTGCACCACCAAGAGGTGGCTGCAGAGCCCCGGGCCTGCTGGCACATCCCGATGCCGCACCACCGGCCCTGGTGCACCACCAAGAGGTGGCTGCAGAGCCCCGGGCCTGCTGGCACATCCCGATGCCGCACCACCGGCCCTGGTGCACCACCAAGAGGTGGCTGCAGAGCCCCGGGCCTGCTGGCACATCCCGATGCCGCACCACCGGCCCTGGTGCACCACCAAGAGGTGGCTGCAGAGCCCCGGGCCTGCTGGCACATCCCGATGCCGCACCACCGGCCCTGGTGCACCACCAAGAGGTGGCTGCAGAGCCCCGGGCCTGCTGGCACATCCCGATGCCGCACCACCGGCCCTGGTGCACCACCAAGAGGTGGCTGCAGAGCCCCGGGCCTGCTGGCACATCCCGATGCCGCACCACCGGCCCTGGTGCACCACCAAGAGGTGGCTGCAGAGCCCCGGGCCTGCTGGCACATCCCGATGCCGCACCACCGGCCCTGGTGCACCACCAAGAGGTGGCTGCAGAGCCCCGGGCCTGCTGGCACATCCCGATGCCGCACCACCGGCCCTGGTGCACCACCAAGAGGTGGCTGCAGAGCCCCGGGCCTGCTGGCACATCCCGATGCCGCACCACCGGCCCTGGTGCACCACCAAGAGGTGGCTGCAGAGCCCCGGGCCTGCTGGCACATCCCGATGCCGCACCACCGGCCCTGGTGCACCACCAAGAGGTGGCTGCAGAGCCCCGGGCCTGCTGGCACATCCCGATGCCGCACCACCGGCCCTGGTGCACCACCAAGAGGTGGCTGCAGAGCCCCGGGCCTGCTGGCACATCCCGATGCCGCACCACCGGCCCTGGTGCACCACCAAGAGGTGGCTGCAGAGCCCCGGGCCTGCTGGCACATCCCGATGCCGCACCACCGGCCCTGGTGCACCACCAAGAGGTGGCTGCAGAGCCCCGGGCCTGCTGGCACATCCCGATGCCGCACCACCGGCCCTGGTGCACCACCAAGAGGTGGCTGCAGAGCCCCGGGCCTGCTGGCACATCCCGATGCCGCACCACCGGCCCTGGTGCACCACCAAGAGGTGGCTGCAGAGCCCCGGGCCTGCTGGCACATCCCGATGCCGCACCACCGGCCCTGGTGCACCACCAAGAGGTGGCTGCAGAGCCCCGGGCCTGCTGGCACATCCCGATGCCGCACCACCGGCCCTGGTGCACCACCAAGAGGTGGCTGCAGAGCCCCGGGCCTGCTGGCACATCCCGATGCCGCACCACCGGCCCTGGTGCACCACCAAGAGGTGGCTGCAGAGCCCCGGGCCTGCTGGCACATCCCGGTGCCGCACCACCGGCCCTGGTGCACCACCAAGAGGTGGCTGCAGAGCCCCGGGCCTGCTGGCACATCCCGATGCCGCACCACCGGCCCTGGTGCACCACCAAGAGGTGGCTGCAGAGCCCCGGGCCTGCTGGCACATCCCGATGCCGCACCACCGGCCCTGGTGCACCACCAAGAGGTGGCTGCAGAGCCCCGGGCCTGCTGGCACATCCCGATGCCGCACCACCGGCCCTGGTGCACCACCAAGAGGTGGCTGCAGAGCCCCGGGCCTGCTGGCACATCCCGATGCCGCACCACCGGCCCTGGTGCACCACCAAGAGGTGGCTGCAGAGCCCCGGGCCTGCTGGCACATCCCGATGCCGCACCACCGGCCCTGGTGCACCACCAAGAGGTGGCTGCAGAGCCCCGGGCCTGCTGGCACATCCCGATGCCGCACCACCGGCCCTGGTGCACCACCAAGAGGTGGCTGCAGAGCCCCGGGCACATCCCGATGCCGCACCACCGGCCCTGGTGCACCACCAAGAGGTGGCTGCAGAGCCCCGGGCCTGCTGGCACATCCCGATGCCGCACCACCGGCCCTGGTGCACCACCAAGAGGTGGCTGCAGAGCCCCGGGCCTGCTGGCACATCCCGATGCCGCACCACCGGCCCTGGTGCACCACCAAGAGGTGGCTGCAGAGCCCCGGGCCTGCTGGCACATCCCGATGCCGCACCACCGGCCCTGGTGCACCACCAAGAGGTGGCTGCAGAGCCCCGGGCCTGCTGGCACATCCCGATGCCGCACCACCGGCCCTGGTGCACCACCAAGAGGTGGCTGCAGAGCCCCGGGCCTGCTGGCACATCCCGATGCCGCACCACCGGCCCTGGTGCACCACCAAGAGGTGGCTGCAGAGCCCCGGGCCTGCTGGCACATCCCGATGCCGCACCACCGGCCCTGGTGCACCACCAAGAGGTGGCTGCAGAGCCCCGGGCCTGCTGGCACATCCCGATGCCGCACCACCGGCCCTGGTGCACCACCAAGAGGTGGCTGCAGAGCCCCGGGCCTGCTGGCACATCCCGATGCCGCACCACCGGCCCTGGTGCACCACCAAGAGGTGGCTGCAGAGCCCCGGGCCTGCTGGCACATCCCGATGCCGCACCACCGGCCCTGGTGCACCACCAAGAGGTGGCTGCAGAGCCCCGGGCCTGCTGGCACATCCCGATGCCGCACCACCGGCCCTGGTGCACCACCAAGAGGTGGCTGCAGAGCCCCGGGCCTGCTGGCACATCCCGATGCCGCACCACCGGCCCTGGTGCACCACCAAGAGGTGGCTGCAGAGCCCCGGGCCTGCTGGCACATCCCGATGCCGCACCACCGGCCCTGGTGAAACCACCAAGAGGTGGCTGCAGAGCCCCGGGCCTGCTGGCACATCCCGATGCCGCACCACCGGCCCTGGTGCACCACCAAGAGGTGGCTGCAGAGCCCCGGGCCTGCTGGCACATCCCGATGCCGCACCACCGGCCCTGGTGCACCACCAAGAGGTGGCTGCAGAGCCCCGGGCCTGCTGGCACATCCCGATGCCGCACCACCGGCCCTGGTGCACCACCAAGAGGTGGCTGCAGAGCCCCGGGCCTGCTGGCACATCCCGATGCCGCACCACCGGCCCTGGTGCACCACCAAGAGGTGGCTGCAGAGCCCCGGGCCTGCTGGCACATCCCGATGCCGCACCACCGGCCCTGGTGCACCACCAAGAGGTGGCTGCAGAGCCCCGGGCCTGCTGGCACATCCCGATGCCGCACCACCGGCCCTGGTGCACCACCAAGAGGTGGCTGCAGAGCCCCGGGCCTGCTGGCACATCCCGATGCCGCACCACCGGCCCTGGTGCCCTGGTGCACCACCAAGAGGTGGCTGCAGAGCCCCGGGCCTGCTGGCACATCCCGATGCCGCACCACCGGCCCTGGTGCACCACCAAGAGGTGGCTGCAGAGCCCCGGGCCTGCTGGCACATCCCGATGCCGCACCACCGGCCCTGGTGCACCACCAAGAGGTGGCTGCAGAGCCCCGGGCCTGCTGGCACATCCCGATGCCGCACCACCGGCCCTGGTGCACCACCAAGAGGTGGCTGCAGAGCCCCGGGCCTGCTGGCACATCCCGATGCCGCACCACCGGCCCTGGTGCACCACCAAGAGGTGGCTGCAGAGCCCCGGGCCTGCTGGCACATCCCGATGCCGCACCACCGGCCCTGGTGCACCACACCAAGAGGTGGCTGCAGAGCCCCGGGCCTGCTGGCACATCCCGATGCCGCACCACCGGCCCTGGTGCACCACCAAGAGGTGGCTGCTGCAGAGCCCCGGGCCTGCTGGCACATCCCGATGCCGCACCACCGGCCCTGGTGCACCACCAAGAGGTGGCTGCAGAGCCCCGGGCCTGCTGGCACATCCCGATGCCGCACCACCGGCCCTGGTGCACCACCAAGAGGTGGCTGCAGAGCCCCGGGCCTGCTGGCACATCCCGATGCCGCACCACCGGCCCTGGTGCACCACCAAGAGGTGGCTGCAGAGCCCCGGGCCTGCTGGCACATCCCCCTGCCGCACCACCGGCCCTGGTGCACCACCACCAAGAGGTGGCTGCAGAGCCCCGGGCCTGCTGGCACATCCCGATGCCGCACCACCACCGGCCCTGGTGCACCACCAAGAGGTGGCTGCAGAGCCCCGGGCCTGCTGGCACATCCCGATGCCGCACCACCGGCCCTGGTGCACCACCAAGAGGTGGCTGCAGAGCCCCGGGCCTGCTGGCACATCCCGATGCCGCACCACCGGCCCTGGTGCACCACCAAGAGGTGGCTGCAGAGCCCCGGGCCTGCTGGCACATCCCGATGCCGCACCACCGGCCCTGGTGCACCACCAAGAGGTGGCTGCAGAGCCCCGGGCCTGCTGGCACATCCCGATGCCGCACCACCGGCCCTGGTGCACCACCAAGAGGTGGCTGCAGAGCCCCGGGCCTGCTGGCACATCCCGATGCCGCACCACCGGCCCTGGTGCACCACCAAGAGGTGGCTGCAGAGCCCCGGGCCTGCTGGCACATCCCGATGCCGCACCACCGGCCCGGCCCTGGTGCACCACCAAGAGGTGGCTGCAGAGCCCCGGGCCTGCTGGCACATCCCGATGCCGCACCACCGGCCCTGGTGCACCACCAAGAGGTGGCTGCAGAGCCCCGGGCCTGCTGGCACATCCCGATGCCGCCCCACCACCGGCCCTGGTGCACCACCAAGAGGTGGCTGCAGAGCCCCGGGCCTGCTGGCACCATCCCGATGCCGCACCACCGGCCCTGGTGCACCACCAAGAGGTGGCTGCAGAGCCCCGGGCCTGCTGGCACATCCCGATGCCGCACCACCGGCCCTGGTGCACCACCAAGAGGTGGCTGCAGAGCCCCGGGCCTGCTGGCACATCCCGATGCCGCACCACCGGCCCTGGTGCACCACCAAGAGGTGGCTGCAGAGCCCCGGGCCTGCTGGCACATCCCGATGCCGCACCACCGGCCCTGGTGCACCACCAAGAGGTGGCTGCAGAGCCCCGGGCCTGCTGGCACATCCCGATGCCGCACCACCGGCCCTGGTGCACCACCAAGAGGTGGCTGCAGAGCCCCGGGCCTGCTGGCACATCCCGATGCCGCACCACCGGCCCTGGTGCACCACCAAGAGGTGGCTGCAGAGCCCCGGGCCTGCTGGCACATCCCGATGCCGCACCACCGGCCCTGGTGCACCACCAAGAGGTGGCTGCAGAGCCCCGGGCCTGCTGGCACATCCCGATGCCGCACCACCGGCCCTGGTGCACCACCAAGAGGTGGCTGCAGAGCCCCGGGCCTGCTGGCACATCCCGATGCCGCACCACCGGCCCTGGTGCACCACCAAGAGGTGGCTGCAGAGCCCCGGGCCTGCTGGCACATCCCGATGCCGCACCACCGGCCCTGGTGCACCACCAAGAGGTGGCTGCAGAGCCCCGGGCCTGCTGGCACATCCCGATGCCGCACCACCGGCCCTGGTGCACCACCAAGAGGTGGCTGCAGAGCCCCGGGCCTGCTGGCACATCCCGATGCCGCACCCACCGGCCCTGGTGCACCACCAAGAGGTGGCTGCAGAGCCCCGGGCCTGCTGGCACATCCCGATGCCGCACCACCACCGGCCCTGGTGCACCACCAAGAGGTGGCTGCAGAGCCCCGGGCCTGCTGGCACATCCCGATGCCGCACCACCGGCCCTGGTGCACCACCAAGAGGTGGCTGCAGAGCCCCGGGCCTGCTGGCACATCCCGATGCCGCACCACCGGCCCTGGTGCACCACCAAGAGGTGGCTGCAGAGCCCCGGGCCTGCTGGCACATCCCGATGCCGCACCACCGGCCCTGGTGCACCACCAAGAGGTGGCTGCAGAGCCCCGGGCCTGCTGGCACATCCCGATGCCGCACCACCGGCCCTGGTGCACCACCAAGAGGTGGCTGCAGAGCCCCGGGCCTGCTGGCACATCCCGATGCCGCACCACCGGCCCTGGTGCACCACCAAGAGGTGGCTGCAGAGCCCCGGGCCTGCTGGCACATCCCGATGCCGCACCACCGGCCCTGGTGCACCACCAAGAGGTGGCTGCAGAGCCCCGGGCCTGCTGGCACATCCCGATGCCGCACCACCGGCCCTGGTGCACCACCAAGAGGTGGCTGCAGAGCCCCGGGCCTGCTGGCACATCCCGATGCCGCACCACCGGCCCTGGTGCACCACCAAGAGGTGGCTGCAGAGCCCCGGGCCTGCTGGCACATCCCGATGCCGCACCACCGGCCCTGGTGCACCACCAAGAGGTGGCTGCAGAGCCCCGGGCCTGCTGGCACATCCCGATGCCGCACCACCGGCCCTGGTGCACCACCAAGAGGTGGCTGCAGAGCCCCGGGCCTGCTGGCACATCCCGATGCCGCACCACCGGCCCTGGTGCACCACCAAGAGGTGGCTGCAGAGCCCCGGGCCTGCTGGCACATCCCGATGCCGCACCACCGGCCCTGGTGCACCACCAAGAGGTGGCTGCAGAGCCCCGGGCCTGCTGGCACATCCCGATGCCGCACCACCGGCCCTGGTGCACCACCAAGAGGTGGCTGCAGAGCCCCGGGCCTGCTGGCACATCCCGATGCCGCACCACCGGCCCTGGTGCACCACCAAGAGGTGGCTGCAGAGCCCCGGGCCTGCTGGCACATCCCGATGCCGCACCACCGGCCCTGGTGCACCACCAAGAGGTGGCTGCAGAGCCCCGGGCCTGCTGGCACATCCCGATGCCGCACCACCGGCCCTGGTGCACCACCAAGAGGTGGCTGCAGAGCCCCGGGCCTGCTGGCACATCCCGATGCCGCACCACCGGCCCTGGTGCACCACCAAGAGGTGGCTGCAGAGCCCCGGGCCTGCTGGCACATCCCGATGCCGCACCACCGGCCCTGGTGCACCACCAAGAGGTGGCTGCAGAGCCCCGGGCCTGCTGGCACATCCCGATGCCGCACCACCGGCCCTGGTGCACCACCAAGAGGTGGCTGCAGAGCCCCGGGCCTGCTGGCACATCCCGATGCCGCACCACCGGCCCTGGTGCACCACCAAGAGGTGGCTGCAGAGCCCCGGGCCTGCTGGCACATCCCGATGCCGCACCACCGGCCCTGGTGCACCACCAAGAGGTGGCTGCAGAGCCCCGGGCCTGCTGGCACATCCCGATGCCGCACCACCGGCCCTGGTGCACCACCAAGAGGTGGCTGCAGAGCCCCGGGCCTGCTGGCACATCCCGATGCCGCACCACCGGCCCTGGTGCACCACCAAGAGGTGGCTGCAGAGCCCCGGGCCTGCTGGCACATCCCGATGCCGCACCACCGGCCCTGGTGCACCACCAAGAGGTGGCTGCAGAGCCCCGGGCCTGCTGGCACATCCCGATGCCGCACCACCGGCCCTGGTGCACCACCAAGAGGTGGCTGCAGAGCCCCGGGCCTGCTGGCACATCCCGATGCCGCACCACCGGCCCTGGTGCACCACCAAGAGGTGGCTGCAGAGCCCCGGGCCTGCTGGCACATCCCGATGCCGCACCACCGGCCCTGGTGCACCACCAAGAGGTGGCTGCAGAGCCCCGGGCCTGCTGGCACATCCCGATGCCGCACCACCGGCCCTGGTGCACCACCAAGAGGTGGTGGCTGCAGAGCCCCGGGCCTGCTGGCACATCCCGATGCCGCACCACCGGCCCTGGTGCACCACCAAGAGGTGGCTGCAGAGCCCCGGGCCTGCTGGCACATCCCGATGCCGCACCACCGGCCCTGGTGCACCACCAAGAGGTGGCTGCAGAGCCCCGGGCCTGCTGGCACATCCCGATGCCGCACCACCGGCCCTGGTGCACCACCAAGAGGTGGCTGCAGAGCCCCGGGCCTGCTGGCACATCCCGATGCCGCACCACCGGCCCTGGTGCACCACCAAGAGGTGGCTGCAGAGCCCCGGGCCTGCTGGCACATCCCGATGCCGCACCACCGGCCCTGGTGCACCACCAAGAGGTGGCTGCAGAGCCCCGGGCCTGCTGGCACATCCCGATGCCGCACCACCGGCCCTGGTGCACCACCAAGAGGTGGCTGCAGAGCCCCGGGCCTGCTGGCACATCCCGATGCCGCACCACCGGCCCTGGTGCACCACCAAGAGGTGGCTGCAGAGCCCCGGGCCTGCTGGCACATCCCGATGCCGCACCACCGGCCCTGGTGCACCACCAAGAGGTGGCTGCAGAGCCCCGGGCCTGCTGGCACATCCCGATGCCGCACCACCGGCCCTGGTGCACCACCAAGAGGTGGCTGCAGAGCCCCGGGCCTGCTGGCACATCCCGATGCCGCACCACCGGCCCTGGTGCACCACCAAGAGGTGGCTGCAGAGCCCCGGGCCTGCTGGCACATCCCGATGCCGCACCACCGGCCCTGGTGCACCACCAAGAGGTGGCTGCAGAGCCCCGGGCCTGCTGGCACATCCCGATGCCGCACCACCGGCCCTGGTGCACCACCAAGAGGTGGCTGCAGAGCCCCGGGCCTGCTGGCACATCCCGATGCCGCACCACCGGCCCTGGTGCACCACCAAGAGGTGGCTGCAGAGCCCCGGGCCTGCTGGCACATCCCGATGCCGCACCACCGGCCCTGGTGCACCACCAAGAGGTGGCTGCAGAGCCCCGGGCCTGCTGGCACATCCCGATGCCGCACCACCGGCCCTGGTGCACCACCAAGAGGTGGCTGCAGAGCCCCGGGCCTGCTGGCACATCCCGATGCCGCACCACCGGCCCTGGTGCACCACCAAGAGGTGGCTGCAGAGCCCCGGGCCTGCTGGCACATCCCGATGCCGCACCACCGGCCCTGGTGCACCACCAAGAGGTGGCTGCAGAGCCCCGGGCCTGCTGGCACATCCCGATGCCGCACCACCGGCCCTGGTGCACCACCAAGAGGTGGCTGCAGAGCCCCGGGCCTGCTGGCACATCCCGATGCCGCACCACCGGCCCTGGTGCACCACCAAGAGGTGGCTGCAGAGCCCCGGGCCTGCTGGCACATCCCGATGCCGCACCACCGGCCCTGGTGCACCACCAAGAGGTGGCTGCAGAGCCCCGGGCCTGCTGGCACATCCCGATGCCGCACCACCGGCCCTGGTGCACCACCAAGAGGTGGCTGCAGAGCCCCGGGCCTGCTGGCACATCCCGATGCCGCACCACCGGCCCTGGTGCACCACCAAGAGGTGGCTGCAGAGCCCCGGGCCTGCTGGCACATCCCGATGCCGCACCACCGGCCCTGGTGCACCACCAAGAGGTGGCTGCAGAGCCCCGGGCCTGCTGGCACATCCCGATGCCGCACCACCGGCCCTGGTGCACCACCAAGAGGTGGCTGCAGAGCCCCGGGCCTGCTGGCACATCCCGATGCCGCACCACCGGCCCTGGTGCACCACCAAGAGGTGGCTGCAGAGCCCCGGGCCTGCTGGCACATCCCGATGCCGCACCACCGGCCCTGGTGCACCACCAAGAGGTGGCTGCAGAGCCCCGGGCCTGCTGGCACATCCCGATGCCGCACCACCGGCCCTGGTGCACCACCAAGAGGTGGCTGCAGAGCCCCGGGCCTGCTGGCACATCCCGATGCCGCACCACCGGCCCTGGTGCACCACCAAGAGGTGGCTGCAGAGCCCCGGGCCTGCTGGCACATCCCGATGCCGCACCACCGGCCCTGGTGCACCACCAAGAGGTGGCTGCAGAGCCCCGGGCCTGCTGGCACATCCCGATGCCGCACCACCGGCCCTGGTGCACCACCAAGAGGTGGCTGCAGAGCCCCGGGCCTGCTGGCACATCCCGATGCCGCACCACCGGCCCTGGTGCACCACCAAGAGGTGGCTGCAGAGCCCCGGGCCTGCTGGCACATCCCGATGCCGCACCACCGGCCCTGGTGCACCACCAAGAGGTGGCTGCAGAGCCCCGGGCCTGCTGGCACATCCCGATGCCGCACCACCGGCCCTGGTGCACCACCAAGAGGTGGCTGCAGAGCCCCGGGCCTGCTGGCACATCCCGATGCCGCACCACCGGCCCTGGTGCACCACCAAGAGGTGGCTGCAGAGCCCCGGGCCTGCTGGCACATCCCGATGCCGCACCACCGGCCCTGGTGCACCACCAAGAGGTGGCTGCAGAGCCCCGGGCCTGCTGGCACATCCCGATGCCGCACCACCGGCCCTGGTGCACCACCAAGAGGTGGCTGCAGAGCCCCGGGCCTGCTGGCACATCCCGATGCCGCACCACCGGCCCTGGTGCACCACCAAGAGGTGGCTGCAGAGCCCCGGGCCTGCTGGCACATCCCGATGCCGCACCACCGGCCCTGGTGCACCACCAAGAGGTGGCTGCAGAGCCCCGGGCCTGCTGGCACATCCCGATGCCGCACCACCGGCCCTGGTGCACCACCAAGAGGTGGCTGCAGAGCCCCGGGCCTGCTGGCACATCCCGATGCCGCACCACCGGCCCTGGTGCACCACCAAGAGGTGGCTGCAGAGCCCCGGGCCTGCTGGCACATCCCGATGCCGCACCACCGGCCCTGGTGCACCACCAAGAGGTGGCTGCAGAGCCCCGGGCCTGCTGGCACATCCCGATGCCGCACCACCGGCCCTGGTGCACCACCAAGAGGTGGCTGCAGAGCCCCGGGCCTGCTGGCACATCCCGATGCCGCACCACCGGCCCTGGTGCACCACCAAGAGGTGGCTGCAGAGCCCCGGGCCTGCTGGCACATCCCGATGCCGCACCACCGGCCCTGGTGCACCACCAAGAGGTGGCTGCAGAGCCCCGGGCCTGCTGGCACATCCCGATGCCGCACCACCGGCCCTGGTGCACCACCAAGAGGTGGCTGCAGAGCCCCGGGCCTGCTGGCACATCCCGATGCCGCACCACCGGCCCTGGTGCACCACCAAGAGGTGGCTGCAGAGCCCCGGGCCTGCTGGCACATCCCGATGCCGCACCACCGGCCCTGGTGCACCACCAAGAGGTGGCTGCAGAGCCCCGGGCCTGCTGGCACATCCCGATGCCGCACCACCGGCCCTGGTGCACCACCAAGAGGTGGCTGCAGAGCCCCGGGCCTGCTGGCACATCCCGATGCCGCACCACCGGCCCTGGTGCACCACCAAGAGGTGGCTGCAGAGCCCCGGGCCTGCTGGCACATCCCGATGCCGCACCACCGGCCCTGGTGCACCACCAAGAGGTGGCTGCAGAGCCCGGGCCTGCTGGCACATCCCGATGCCGCACCACCGGCCCTGGTGCACCACCAAGAGGTGGCTGCAGAGCCCCGGGCCTGCTGGCACATCCCGATGCCGCACCACCGGCCCTGGTGCACCACCAAGAGGTGGCTGCAGAGCCCCGGGCCTGCTGGCACATCCCGATGCCGCACCACCGGCCCTGGTGCACCACCAAGAGGTGGCTGCAGAGCCCCGGGCCTGCTGGCACATCCCGATGCCGCACCACCGGCCCTGGTGCACCACCAAGAGGTGGCTGCAGAGCCCCGGGCCTGCTGGCACATCCCGATGCCGCACCACCGGCCCTGGTGCACCACCAAGAGGTGGCTGCAGAGCCCCGGGCCTGCTGGCACATCCCGATGCCGCACCACCGGCCCTGGTGCACCACCAAGAGGTGGCTGCAGAGCCCCGGGCCTGCTGGCACATCCCGATGCCGCACCACCGGCCCTGGTGCACCACCAAGAGGTGGCTGCAGAGCCCCGGGCCTGCTGGCACATCCCGATGCCGCACCACCGGCCCTGGTGCACCACCAAGAGGTGGCTGCAGAGCCCCGGGCCTGCTGGCACATCCCGATGCCGCCGCACCACCGGCCCTGGTGCACCACCAAGAGGTGGCTGCAGAGCCCCGGGCCTGCTGGCACATCCCGATGCCGCACCACCGGCCCTGGTGCACCACCAAGAGGTGGCTGCAGAGCCCCGGGCCTGCTGGCACATCCCGATGCCGCACCACCGGCCCTGGTGCACCACCAAGAGGTGGCTGCAGAGCCCCGGGCCTGCTGGCACATCCCGATGCCGCACCACCGGCCCTGGTGCACCACCAAGAGGTGGCTGCAGAGCCCCGGGCCTGCTGGCACATCCCGATGCCGCACCACCGGCCCTGGTGCACCACCAAGAGGTGGCTGCAGAGCCCCGGGCCTGCTGGCACATCCCGATGCCGCACCACCGGCCCTGGTGCACCACCAAGAGGTGGCTGCAGAGCCCCGGGCCTGCTGGCACATCCCGATGCCGCACCACCGGCCCTGGTGCACCACCAAGAGGTGGCTGCAGAGCCCCGGGCCTGCTGGCACATCCCGATGCCGCACCACCGGCCCTGGTGCACCACCAAGAGGTGGCTGCAGAGCCCCGGGCCTGCTGGCACATCCCGATGCCGCACCACCGGCCCTGGTGCACCACCAAGAGGTGGCTGCAGAGCCCCGGGCCTGCTGGCACATCCCGATGCCGCACCACCGGCCCTGGTGCACCACCAAGAGGTGGCTGCAGAGCCCCGGGCCTGCTGGCACATCCCGATGCCGCACCACCGGCCCTGGTGCACCACCAAGAGGTGGCTGCAGAGCCCCGGGCCTGCTGGCACATCCCGATGCCGCACCACCGGCCCTGGTGCACCACCAAGAGGTGGCTGCAGAGCCCCGGGCCTGCTGGCACATCCCGATGCCGCACCACCGGCCCTGGTGCACCACCAAGAGGTGGCTGCAGAGCCCCGGGCCTGCTGGCACATCCCGATGCCGCACCACCGGCCCTGGTGCACCACCAAGAGGTGGCTGCAGAGCCCCGGGCCTGCTGGCACATCCCGATGCCGCACCACCGGCCCTGGTGCACCACCAAGAGGTGGCTGCAGAGCCCCGGGCCTGCTGGCACATCCCGATGCCGCACCACCGGCCCTGGTGCACCACCAAGAGGTGGCTGCAGAGCCCCGGGCCTGCTGGCACATCCCGATGCCGCACCACCGGCCCTGGTGCACCACCAAGAGGTGGCTGCAGAGCCCCGGGCCTGCTGGCACATCCCGATGCCGCACCACCGGCCCTGGTGCACCACCAAGAGGTGGCTGCAGAGCCCCGGGCCTGCTGGCACATCCCGATGCCGCACCACCGGCCCTGGTGCACCACCAAGAGGTGGCTGCAGAGCCCCGGGCCTGCTGGCACATCCCGATGCCGCACCACCGGCCCTGGTGCACCACCAAGAGGTGGTGGCTGCAGAGCCCGGGCCTGCTGGCACATCCCGATGCCGCACCACCGGCCCTGGTGCACCACCAAGAGGTGGCTGCAGAGCCCCGGGCCTGCTGGCACATCCCGATGCCGCACCACCGGCCCTGGTGCACCACCAAGAGGTGGCTGCAGAGCCCCGGGCCTGCTGGCACATCCCGATGCCGCACCACCGGCCCTGGTGCACCACCAAGAGGTGGCTGCAGAGCCCCGGGCCTGCTGGCACATCCCGATGCCGCACCACCGGCCCTGGTGCACCACCAAGAGGTGGCTGCAGAGCCCCGGGCCTGCTGGCACATCCCGATGCCGCACCACCGGCCCTGGTGCACCACCAAGAGGTGGCTGCAGAGCCCCGGGCCTGCTGGCACATCCCGATGCCGCACCACCGGCCCTGGTGCACCACCAAGAGGTGGCTGCAGAGCCCCGGGCCTGCTGGCACATCCCGATGCCGCACCACCGGCCCTGGTGCACCACCAAGAGGTGGCTGCAGAGCCCCGGGCCTGCTGGCACATCCCGATGCCGCACCACCGGCCCTGGTGCACCACCAAGAGGTGGCTGCAGAGCCCCGGGCCTGCTGGCACATCCCGATGCCGCACCACCGGCCCTGGTGCACCACCAAGAGGTGGCTGCAGAGCCCCGGGCCTGCTGGCACATCCCGATGCCGCACCACCGGCCCTGGTGCACCACCAAGAGGTGGCTGCAGAGCCCCGGGCCTGCTGGCACATCCCGATGCCGCACCACCGGCCCTGGTGCACCACCAAGAGGTGGCTGCAGAGCCCCGGGCCTGCTGGCACATCCCGATGCCGCACCACCGGCCCTGGTGCACCACCAAGAGGTGGCTGCAGAGCCCCGGGCCTGCTGGCACATCCCGATGCCGCACCACCGGCCCTGGTGCACCACCAAGAGGTGGCTGCAGAGCCCCGGGCCTGCTGGCACATCCCGATGCCGCACCACCGGCCCTGGTGCACCACCAAGAGGTGGCTGCAGAGCCCCGGGCCTGCTGGCACATCCCGATGCCGCACCACCGGCCCTGGTGCACCACCAAGAGGTGGCTGCAGAGCCCCGGGCCTGCTGGCACATCCCGATGCCGCACCACCGGCCCTGGTGCACCACCAAGAGGTGGCTGCAGAGCCCCGGGCCTGCTGGCACATCCCGATGCCGCACCACCGGCCCTGGTGCACCACCAAGAGGTGGCTGCAGAGCCCCGGGCCTGCTGGCACATCCCGATGCCGCACCACCGGCCCTGGTGCACCACCAAGAGGTGGCTGCAGAGCCCCGGGCCTGCTGGCACATCCCGATGCCGCACCACCGGCCCTGGTGCACCACCAAGAGCCCCGGGCCTGCTGGCACATCCCGATGCCGCACCACCGGCCCTGGTGCACCACCAAGAGGTGGCTGCAGAGCCCCGGGCCTG
>JAGFBZ010002831.1:0-39509 GCA_018398805.1 Hirundichthys speculiger
CACGGATTCTCCAACCACAACCACGATTCTCCAACCACACCACGATTCTCCAACCACAACCACGATTCTCCCCACCACACCACGGATTCTCCAACCACACCACAGATTCTCCAACCCACAACCACGATTCTCCAACCACAACCACGGATTCTCCAACCACAACCACGGATTCTCCAACCACACCAACTGATTCTCTCCAACCACACCACCACTGATTCTCCAACCACAACCACGGATTCTCCAACCACAACCACGATTCTCCAACCACGATTCCAACCACTGATTCTCCAACCACGACCACGGATTCTCTCCAACCACGACCACGGATTCTCCAACCACGACCACGATTCTCCAACCACAACCACGGATTCTCCAACCACAACCGGATTCTCCCACCACCATTCTCCAACCACAACCACGGATTCTCCAACCACAAACCACTGATTCTCCAACCACAACCACGGATTCTCCACAACCACAACCACGGATTCTCCAACCACACCACGATTCTCCAACCACAACCACGGATTCTCCAACCACAACCACGATTCTCCAACCACACCACACCAACCACGGATTCTCCAACCACAACCACGGATTCTCCAACCACAACCACGGATTCTCCACCACAACCACGGATTCTCCAACCACAACCACGGATTCTCCAACACACCACGATTCTCCAACCACAACCACGATTCTCCAACCACACCACGGATTCTCCAACCACAACCACGGATTCTCCAACCACAAACCACGGATTCTCCAACCACAACCACGGGATTCTCCAACCACGACCACGATTCTCCAACCACGGATTCTCCAACCACAACCACTGATTCTCCAACCACAACCCACGGATTCTCCAACCACACCACGGATTCTCCAACCACGACCACGGATTCTCCACCTCCAACCACAACCACGGATTCTCCAACCACAACCACGGATTCTCCAACCACAACCACCAACCACGGATTCTCCAACACAACCACGGATTCTCCAACCACACCAACCACCACGGATTCTCCAACCACAACCACGGATTCTCCAACCACAAACCAACCACGGATTCTCCAACCACGACCACGGATTCTCCAACCACAACCACGATTCTCTCCAACCACGACCACGGATTCTCCAACCACGAACCACGGATTCTCCAACCCACAACCACTGATTCTCCAACCACAACCACGGATTCTCCAACCACAACCACACGGATTCTCCAACAACGATTCCACGGATTCTCCAACCACAAACCAACCACCACGGATTCTCCAACCACACCCACGGATTTCTCCAACCACAACCACTGATTCTCCAACCACACCACGGATTCTCCAACCACAACCACGGATTCTCCAACCACAACCACGGATTCTCTCCAACCACACAACCACGGATTCTCCAACAACGACCACGGATTCTCCAACCACAACCAACTGATTCTCCAACCACAACAACCACCAGATTCTCCAACCACAACCACGGATTCTCTCCAACCACGACCACGGATTCTCCAACCACAACCACGGATTCTCCAACCACGATTCCCACCACGATTCTCCAACCACAACCACGGATTCTCCCAACCACGACCACGGATTCTCCAACCACAACCACGATTCTCCAACCACGACCACGGATTCTCCAACCACGACCAACTCCAACCACCACGGATTCTCCAACCAACCAACCACTGATTCTCCAACCACGACCACGGATTCTCCAACCACAACCACGGATTCTCCAACCACAACCACAACCACACCACGGATTCTCCAACACACGAACCACTGATTCTCCAACCACGACCACCACGGATTCTCCAACCACACCACCACGGATTCTCCAACCACACCACGATTCTCCACTGATTCTCCAACCACACCACGGATTCTCCAACCACAACCACGGATTCTCCAACAACAACCACGGATTCTCCAACCACAACCACGGATTCTCCAACACAACCACGATTCTCCACAACAACCACGGATTCTCCAACCACGACCACGATTCTCCAACCACAACCACGGATTCTCCACCAACCCACGACCACGGATTCTCCAACCACAACCACGGATTCTCCAACCACGACCACGGATTCTCCAACCAACAACCACGGATTCTCCAACCACGACCACGGATTCTCCAACCACACCACGATTCTCCAACCACTGATTCTCCAACCACAACCACGGATTCTCCAACCACGACCACAACCACCACGGATTCTCCAACCACAACCACGATTCTCCCACCACAACCACGGATTCTCCAACCACACCACGATTCTCTCCAACCACAACCACGGATTCTCCAACCACAACCACGGATTCTCCAACCACGACCACTGATTCTCCAACCACACCACTGATTCTCCAACCACAACCACGGATTCTCCAACAACCACCCACGGATTCTCCAACCACAACCACGATTCTCCAATTCTCCAACCAACAACCACGGATTCTCCAACCACAACCACTGATTCTCCAACCACAACCACGGATTCTCCAACCACAACCACGGATTCTCCAACCACAACCACGGATTCTCCAACAACCACAACCACAGATTCTCCAACCACACCAACCACACCACGGATTCTCCAACCACAACCACGGATTCTCCAACCACAACCACGGATTCTCCAACCACAACCACGGATTCTCCAACAACCACGACCACGGATTCTCCAACCACACGACCAACCAACCAACCAACCAACCACGGATTCTCCAACCAACCACTTCTCCAACCACAACCACGATTCTCCCAACCACAACCACGGATTCTCCAACCACGACCACAGATTCTCCAACCACAACCACTGATTCTCCAACCAACCACGACCACGGATTCTCCAACCACAACCACGGATTCTCCAACCAACAACCACGGATTCTCCAACCACCCACTTCTCCAACCAC
This sequence comes from Hirundichthys speculiger, assembly GCA_018398805.1. Lineage (NCBI taxonomy): Eukaryota > Metazoa > Chordata > Actinopteri > Beloniformes > Exocoetidae > Hirundichthys > Hirundichthys speculiger. The sequence continues at coordinate 2,940 of JAGFBZ010002831.1, forward strand.
GACCCGATTCTCCAACCACGAACCACGATTCTCCAACCACAACCACGGATTCTCCAACCACAACACATTCTCCACCACGACGATTCTCCAACCACGACCACGGATTCTCCAACAACGACAACCACGATTCTCCAACCACACCCACGGATTCTCCAACCACAAAACCACGGATTCTCCAACCACAACCACTGATTCTCCAACCACAACCACGGATTCTCCAACCACAACCACAGATTCTCCAACAACAACCACGGATTCTCCAACCACAACCACGGATTCTCCAACCACAACCACCACACCACGGATTCTCCAACCACAACCACGATTCTCCAACCACAACCACGGATTCTCCAACACAACCACGGATTCTCCAACCACACCACGATTCTCCAACCACAACCACGGGATTCTCCAACCACAACCACTGATTCTCCAACCACAACCACGGATTCTCCAACCACAACCACGGATTCTCCAACCACAACCACGGATTCTCCAACCACGATTCTCCAACCACCAACCACGGATTCTCCAACCACGACCACAGATTCTCCAACCACAACCACGGATTCTCCAACCACAACCACGATTCTCCAACCACCCACAACCACGGATTCTCCAACCACGACCCACGGATTCTCCAACCACGACCAAACCACCACTGATTCTCCAACCACAACCACGATTCTCTCCAACCACAACCACGGATTCTCCAACAACCACAACCCACGGATTCTCCAACCACAACCAACCACCACGGATTCTCCAACCACAACGGATTCTCCAACCACAACCACGGATTCTCAACAACCCAACCAAACCACGGATTTCTCCAACACACTCCAACAACACGGATTCTCCACCACAACCACGATTCTCCAACCACGACCAATTCTCCAACCACGGATTCTCCAACCACAACCACGGATTCTCCAACCACAACCACACGGATTCTCCAACCACAACCACGGACAACCACCACGATTCTCCAACCACAACCACGGATTCTCCAACCACGACCACGGATTCTCCAACCACCACCAACCACGGATTCTCCAACAACAACCACTGATTCTCCAACCACAACCACGGATTCTCCAACCACAACCACGGGATTCTCCAACCAACCACCACGATTCTCCAACCACAACCACGATTCTCCAACCATTCTCCAACCACCACCACGGATTCTCCAACCACACCACGGATTCCCCACCACAACCACGATTCTCCAACCACAACCACGATTCTCCATTCTCCAACGACCAACACCTCCAACCACCACGGATTCTCCAACCACACCACGGATTCTCCAACAACCACAACCACAACCACACCAACTCCAACCACAAACCACTGATTCTCCAACCACAACCACGATTCTCCAACCACAACCACGGATTCTCCAACAACAACCACATTCTCCAACCACACCACGGATTCTCCAACAACAACCACGGATTCTCCAACCACGACCACGGATTCTCCAACCACGATTCCACGATTCTCCAACCACAACCACGGATTCTCTCCAACCACGACCACGGATTCTCCAACCACACCACGATTCTCCAACCACAACCACGGATTCTCCAACCACAACCACTGATTCTCCAACCACGACCACGGATTCTCCAACCACAACCTTCCAACGGATTCTCCAACCACGACCACGATTCTCCAACCACGACCAACCAACCACGGATTCTCCAACAACGACCACTGATTCTCCAACCACGGATTCCCACGGATTCTCCAACCACAACCACGGATTCTCCCAACACACGAACCACACACCACGATTCTCCAACCACGACCCACGGATTCTCCAACCACGACCACGGATTCTCCAACCACAACCACGGATTCTCCAACCACGATTCCAACGGATTCTCCAACCACAACCACTGATTCTCCAACCACGACCACGATTCTCCAACGGATTCTCCAACCACAACCACCAGATTCTCCAACCACACCAACCACACGATTCTCCCAACCACAACCACTGATTCTCCAACCACGACCACGGATTCTCCAACCACAACCACGGATTCTCCAACCACAACCACTGATTCTCCAACCACGACCACGGATTCTCCAACAACGACCACTGATTCTCCAACCACGACCACGGATTCTCCAACCACGACCACGGATTCTCCAACCACACCACATTCTCCAACCACGATTCTCCAACCACGATTCTCCAACCACAACCACGGATTCTCCAACCACAACCACGGATTCTCCAACCACAACCACGGATTCTCCAACCACAACACCACTGATTCTCCAACCACAACCACGGATTCTCCAACCACAACACCACGACCAACTTCTCCAACCACAACCACGGATTCTCCAACCACAACCACGGATTCTCCAACCACAACCACGGATTCTCCAACAACACGGACCACGGATTCTCCAACCACAACCAACCACGGATTCTCCAACCACACCCACGGATTCTCCAACCACCAAACGACCACGGATTCTCCAACCACAAACCACGGATTCTCCCCACCACAACCACAGATTCTCCAACACAACCACGGATTCTCCAACCACAACCACGGATTCTCCAACCACCCACGGATTCTCCCCAACCACAACCACGGATTCTCCAACCACAACCACAGACCATTTCTCCAACCACAACCACTGATTCTCCAACCACACCACGGATTCTCCAACCACAACCACGGATTCTCCAACCACAACCCACGGATTCTCCAACCACAACCACGGATTCTCCAACCACAACCAACCACGGATTCTCCAACCACGGATTCTCCAACCACAACCAACGGATTCTCCAACCACAACCACTGATTCTCTCCAACCAAACCCAACCACGGATTCTCCAACCACGACCACGGATTCTCCAACCACACCACGGATTCTCCAACCACAACCACGGATTCTCCCAACCACACAACCACTGATTCTCCAACCACAACCACGGATTCTCCACCACAACCAACAACGGATTCTCCAACCACAACCACGGATTCTCCAACCACAACCAACGGATTCTCCAACCACAACCACGGATTCTCCAACCACAACCACGGATTCTCCAACCACACCAACCACCACGGATTCTCCAACCACGATTCTCCAACCAAACCACAACCACGGATTCTCCAACCACAAACCACAGATTCTCCAACCACAAACCACGGATTCTCCAACCACACCCACGGATTCTCCAACCACAACCACGGATTCTCCAACAACAACCACAATTCTCCAACCACAACCACTGATTCTCCAACCACAACCACGGATTCTCCAACCACAACCACGGATTCTCCAACCACAACCACGATTCTCCAACACACAACCACTGATTCTCCAACCACAACCACGGATTCTCCAACCAACAACCACGATTCTCCAACAACAACCACTGATTCTCCAACCACAACCACGGATTCTCCAACCACACAACCACGGATTCTCCAACCACAAACCACGGATTCTCCAACCACAACCCACGATTTCTCCAACCACAACCAACGGATTCTCCAACCACAACCACCACACGGATTCTCCAACCACACCACGGATTCTCCAACCACAACCACTCCAACTGATTCTCCAACCACAACCACGGATTCTCCAACCACAACCACAAACTGATTCTCCAACCACACCACGATTCTCCAACCACAACCAACCACGGATTCTCCAACCACAAAACAACGGATTCTCCAACCACAACCACAGATTCTCCAACCACAACCACAATTCTCCAACAACAACCACAGATTCTCCAACCACAACCACGGATTCTCCAACCACAAACCACGATTCTCCAACCACAACCACGGATTCTCCAACCACAACCACGGATTCTCCAACCACAACCCACGATTCTCCAACAACCACACCACGGATTCTCCAACCACAAACCACGGATTCTCCAACCACAACCACCAGATTCTCCAACCACAACCACGGATTCTCCAACAACCACACAACCACGGATTCTCCAACCACAACCACGGATTCTCCAACCACAACCACGGATTCTCCAACCACAACCACGGATTCTCCAACCACAACCACAGATTCTCCAACCACAACCACGGATTCTCCAACCACAACCACGATTCTCCAACCCACAACCACGGATTCTCCAACCACAACCACAACCACTGATTCTCCAACCACAACCACGGATTCTCCAACCACAACCACGGATTCTCCAACCACAACCACGATTCTCCAACCACAACCACTGATTCTCCAACCACAACCACAGATTCTCCAACCACAACCACTGATTCTCCAACCACAACCACGGATTCTCCAACCACAACCACGGATTCTCCAACCACAACCACAGATTCTCCAACCACAACCACTGATTCTCCAACCACAACCACGGATTCTCCAACCACAAATTCTCCAACCACAACCACGGATTCTCCAACCACAACCACGGATTCTCCAACCACACAACCACGGATTCTCCAACCACAAAACCACGATTCTCCACCACAACCAACATTCTCCAACCACAACCACAATTCTCCAACCACAACCACGGATTCTCCAACAACAACCACGGATTCTCCAACCACAACCACGGATTCTCCAACCACAACCACGGATTCTCCAACCAACAACCACGGATTCTCCAACCACAACCACGGATTCTCCAACCACAACCACGGATTCTCCAACCACAACCACAGATTCTCCAACCACAACCACAGATTCTCCAACCACAACCACGGATTCTCCAACCACAACCACGGATTCTCCAACCACAACCACTGATTCTCCAACCACAACCACGGATTCTCCAACCACAACCACGGATTCTCCAACCACAACCACAGATTCTCCAACCACAACCACGGATTCTCCAACAACAACCTACGGATTCTCCAACCACAACCACGGATTCTCCAACCACAACCAACCACATTCTCCAACCACAACCACGATTTCTCCAACCACAACCAACGGATTCTCCAACCACAACCACAGATTCTCCAACCACAACCACACGATTCTCCAACCACAACCACGGATTCTCCAACCACAACCACGGATTCTCCAACCACAACCACTGATTCTCCAACCACAACCACGGATTCTCCAACCACACCACAGGATTCTCCAACCACACAACCAACCACAGATTCTCCAACCACAACCACTGATTCTCCAACCACAACCACGGATTCTCCAACCACAACCACGGATTCTCCAACCACAACCACTTCTCCAACCACAACCACAGATTCTCCAACCACAACCACGGATTCTCCAACCACAACCACAATTCTCAACCACAGATTCTCCAACCACAACCACGGATTCTCCAACAACCAACCAAACCACGGATTCTCCAACCACAACCACTGATTCTCCAACCACAACCACGGATTCTCCAACAACCAACATTCTCCAACCCACAAACCACGGATTCTCCAACCACAAACCACGGATTCTCCAACCACAACCACAGATTCTCCCAACCACAACCCACAGATTCTCCAACCACAACCACGGATTCTCCAACAACCAACAACAAACCACGGATTCTCCCAACCACAACCACAGATTCTCCAACCACCAACCACGATTCTCCAACCACAAACCACGGATTTCTCAACCAACCACAACCACGGATTCTCCAACCACAAACCACGGATTCTCCAACCACAACCACGGATTCTCCAACCACAACCACAATTCTCCAACCACAACCACAGGATTCTCCAACCACAACCACAGATTCTCCAACCACAACCACGGATTCTCCCAACCAACAACCACGGATTCTCCAACCACAACCACTGATTCTCCAACCACAACCACGGATTCTCCAACAACAACCACGGATTCTCCAACCACAACCACAGATTCTCCAACCACAACCACGGATTCTCCAAACACAACCACGATTCTCCACAACCACAACCACAATTTCTCCAACCACAACCACAGATTCTCCAACAACAACCACAGATTCTCCAACCACAACCACGGATTCTCCAACCACAACCACGGATTCTCCAACCACAACCACGGATTCTCCAACCACAACCACGGATTCTCCAACACAACCACGGATTCCTCCAACCACAAAACCACGGATTCTCCAACCACAACCACGGATTCTCCAACCCAACCACACCCACGGATTCTCCACCACAACCACCACAGATTCTCCAACCACAACCACGGATTCTCCACAACCACAACCACGATTCTCCAACCACAACCACTGATTCTCCAACCACAACCACGGATTCTCCAACCACAAACCACGATTCTCCAACCACAAACCACGATTCTCCAACCACACCACAGATTCTCCAACCACAACCACAGATTCTCCAACCACAACCCACGATTTCTCCAACACAACCACGATTCTCCAACCACAACCACGGATTCTCCAACACACCACCAACCACGGATTCTCCAACCACAACCACGATTCTCCAACCACAACCACAACCACACGATTCTCCAACCACAACCACGGATTCTCCAACCACAACCACGATTCTCCAACCAACCAACCACACGGATTCTCCAACAACAACCACTGATTCTCCAACCACAACCACGGATTCTCCAACCACAACCACGGATTCTCCAACCAACAACCCACTGATTCTCCAACCACAACCACAGGATTCTCCAACCACAACCACAGATTCTCCAACCAACACCACGGATTCTCCAACACACAACCACGGATTCTCCCAACCACAACCACTGATTCTCCAACCACACCACAACCACGGATTCTCCAACCACCACAACCACGGATTCTCCAACCACAACCACAGATTCTCCAACCACAACCACAGATTCTCCAACCACAACCACGGATTCTCCAACAACAACCACTGATTCTCCAACCACAACCACGGATTCTCCAACCACAACCACGGATTCTCCAACCACACAACCAACCACGGATTCTCCAACCACAACCACGATTTCTCCAACCACAACCACGGATTCTCCAACCACAACCACTGATTCTCCAACCACACAACCACTGATTCTCCAACCACAACCACGGATTCTCCAACCACAACCACAGATTCTCCAACCACAACCACGATTCTCCAAACCACAACCACTGATTCTCCAACCACACAACCACGGATTCTCCAACCACAACCACGGATTCTCCAACAACAACCACAGATTCTCCAACCACAACCACGGATTCTCCAACCAACAACCCACGGATTTCTCCAACCACAACCACGGATTCTCCAAACCACAACCACAGATTCTCCAACCACAACCACGATTCTCCAACCACAACCACTGATTCTCCAACCACAAACCACTGATTCTCCACCACAACCACGATTCTCCAACCACAACCACGGATTCTCCAACCACAACCACGGATTCTCCAACCACAACAACCACAATTCTCCAACCACAACCACGGATTCTCCAACCACAACCACAGATTCTCCAACCACAACCACGGATTCTCCAACCACAACCACGGATTCTCCAACCACAACCACGGATTCTCCAACAACAACCACATTCTCCAACCACAACCACAGATTCTCCAACCACAACCACGGATTCTCCAACAACAACCACGGATTCACCACAAATTCTCCAACCACAACCACAGATTCTCCAACAACAACCACAGATTCTCCAACCACAACCACGATTCTCCAACCACAACCACAGATTCTCCAACAACAACCACGGATTCTCCCAACCACAACCACGGATTCTCCAACCACAACCACGGATTCTCCAACCACAACCACGGATTCTCCAACCACAACCACGGATTCTCCAACCACAACCACGGATTCTCCAACCACAACCACGGATTCTCCAACCACAACCACGGATTCTCCAACCACAACCAACCACAGATTCTCCAACCACAACCACTGATTCTCCAACCACAACCACGGATTCTCCAACCACAACCACGGATTCTCCAACCACAACCACGGATTCTCCAACCACAGATTCTCCAACCACAACCACGATTCTCCAACCACCACAGATTCTCCAACCACAACCACAGATTCTCCAACCACAACCCACGGATTCTCCAACCACAACCACGGATTCTCCAACCACAACCACGGATTCTCCAACCACAACCACAGATTCTCCAACCACAACCACAGATTCTCCAACCACAACCACAGATTCTCCAACCAACAACCACGGATTCTCCAACCAACCACAAACCACGGATTCTCCAACCACAACCACACGGATTCTCCAACAACAACCACTGATTCTCCAACCACAACCACGGATTCCCAACCACAACCACGGATTCTCCAACCACAAACCACGGATTCTCCAACCACAACCACGATTCTCCAACCACACAACCACAGGATTCTCCAACAACCACAACCACAGATTCTCCAACCAACAACCACGGATTCTCCAACAACAAACAACAAACCACAGATTCTCCAACCACAACCACAGATTCTCCAACCACAACCACAGATTCTCCAACAACAACCACGGATTCTCCAACCACAACCACGGATTCTCCAACCACAACCACGGATTCTCCAACCACAACCACGATTCTCCAACAAACCACAGATTCTCCAACCACAACCACGGATTCTCCAACCACAACCACGGATTCTCCAACAACAACCACGGATTCTCCAACCACAACCACGGATTCTCCAACCACAACCACAGATTCTCCAACCACAACCACGGATTCTCCAACCACAACCACGGATTCTCCAACCACAACCACGGATTCTCCAACCACAACCACAGATTCTCCAACCACAACCACTGATTCTCCAACCACAACCACGATTCTCCAACCACAACCACGGATTCTCCAACCACAACCACGGATTCTCCAACCACAACCACGGATTCTCCAACCACACACCAACGGATTCTCCAACCACAACCACGGATTCTCCAACAACAACCACTGATTCTCCAACAACAACCACGGATTCTCCAACCACAACCACGGATTCTCCAACCACAACCACGGATTCTCCAACCACAACCACGGATTCTCCAACCACAACCACGGATTCTCCAACCACAACCACTGATTCTCCAACCACAACCACATTCTCCAACCACAACCACAGATTCTCCAACCACAACCACGGATTCTCCAACCACAACCACGGATTCTCCAACCACAAACCACAGATTCTCCAACCACAACCACGGATTCTCCAACAACACCACTGATTCTCCAACCACAACCACAACCACGGATTCTCAAACAACAACACAGGATTCTCCAACAACAACCACGATTCTCCAACCACAACCACAATTTCTCCAACCACAACCACGGATTCTCCAACCACAACCACGGATTCTCCAACCACAACCACGGATTCTCCAACCACAACCACAGATTCTCCAACCACAACCACAGATTCTCCAACCACAACCACGGATTCTCCAACCACAACCACGATTTCTCCAACCACAACCACGATTCGATTCTCCAACCACAACCACGGATTCTCCAAACCACACCACGGATTCTCCAACCACAACCAACCAACGATTCTCCAACCACAACCACTGATTCTCCAACCACACAACCACGATTCTCCAACAACAACTCCACGGATTCTCCAACCACAACCACAGATTCTCCAACCACAACCACGGATTCTCCAACCACAACCACAGATTCTCCAGCCACAACCACAGATTCTCCAACCACAACCACTGATTCTCCAACCACAACCACAGATTCTCCAACCACAACCTCGGATTCTCTAACCACAACCACAGATTCTACAACAGCTGCATCTCCTGCACCAACATATGCTGTTGTAGTCGATTTGGTAGAACCGTTTGATGCAGATCTCAGTGATAGAACAAGCAACAGATTTAAGGATCTTGAAAGAAGAGTCACAGCATTTGTGAGTATAATTTTTAAACAAGTTTACATTAATCATCATTAGTTTACACTTGTTTATTACATCTTTTTAATGTTAAGCTTATTGATCTATCTTGTGTGTGTGAACCTCCCCCCCAACAGTATGACGTCATCTACAGAGCTAAATTTGGATCTCTCTTCTTTCGCAGTTTCATTATTGCATTCAGGTAAAGTTTCACATTTGACCATGCTAAATTATGTTTATAATATTTTGATGTTAGTTCCAAATTCAGCAAAGCCATGAAGGGAACCATAACACATGTTCAGAACTTTAATTTGGAGTCTGTGATTTTAATTTAATTATTTCTTTATTTCTGCAGATCATCTATAAGCAGGACACGAATGGAAAATACTGAAGCTGAGGTGGGGGTTGAGTTCAACAAAACAACACCAGTTGAGAAACTACCAGAGAATATTGTTGTTGCAGAAACCGTAAAAGAGTCTGCAGCTAATTCCACCACCACTTCAATGTCACGATCGTATCAGACTCTGTTCAAATAACACGTAAGAAAACATCTTGCAAATTAACATGAAAATCTAACTTTTCTTTTCTTCCCTTTTCTTCTTTGTTTAAAAATACATCATATCATGCATGCCTTTTCCCCAAGGGGGTGTGTTTGTTTTCATTCTTTATCAAAACCCAAAAAAGAAAGTATTTTAGTTTTAGTTTAGTTTAGGTTTTTAGTTGGAAAAAAATTAGCTTATTTTACATCTGGTATATTTTATGATTTTGGTTTGCAGGAGATCGTTTTCCCTTTTCATAATGATAAACATTTTTTTCATCACTTTTCACTTAAATTCTTTTCATGTAATGAAATATTCCTTTTTTTAATTAACCGATCATAGCATAAACTCACACATGAGGAAGTTTGCTTTGGCAAACAATTAGTAAAATCACTAAATTTAACTCACTATAAACAAGATATATCAAAATAAGTATTGGCACTATTATCTTTCTTCAAAAAAATCTCTCTTTCTTGCTGTTTTTTTTTTCCCAAAATCTTTCAATCAATCAATCTTTCTTCCTATTTGTTTTTACAGAAACACCTAAGGCCAATCTAACGAGTCCAGCTGCCACCAATGCTACAAGTACTGGAGCAAATACCACAACCACAACTACAACTGCTGAAGCAGTAACAGTGAGACGGGTGACCTTCAGATCTGCTGGAGAGACATTCACCACTGATCTGCTGGATTCCTCATCCACAGCTTTCAAGAATCGAGCTGCATTGATAAAGTCAAGAGTGAGTCTGTTTTATTGAGTTTGATTATAGCCAAATGTAGGTATTATAATGAATAATGACATTAAAGTATTGATGCCATTTAAATTAAACATACACTCAAAGATATTTTGTTTGTCTGTCTGCAGCTGGAACCATACTATCAGATCTTTTCTTCATTCCAGTTTTTGACAGTCATCTCATTCAGGTAATTTGTTTACAGTTTGCTCATAAAATCTTTATATTGTTAATTATAAATTTGAACTCTTCAAAATCTTTCATTACATTTGCAGTAATGGATCCATCATCAACAACATGGACCTTCGTTTTGCATCAGTATCTGTTCCTAATAACACTCAAATTGCAGACGTTTTAGTCAGAGCAGCTCAAAATGTCACCGAGTTCAACATTGACACCAGTTTTCTTGTTGTGGAAGGCTTACGTGAGTGAATTTAAATGCAATATTCAAAGATAAAAAAATCTACAATATCACAGGACAGTTTGCTGAAACAATGCCTTGTTTTCTTTTCTCAACATTCACAGAGATGTCAAGTGGAGTAAACCACAAGATCAGTCTCATCACTGCATTCTTCATGGTGCTGTTGTCATGGCTACTCTCAAGTCAGCAGTAGCTTCCCTGCTGATGTTCACGGGAAACCCCAACAGAAAATATGAACTTTTACTGAAGTGAACAAAGACTTTCTTCTGATTGATAATCTAAAACATTTTGATGAAGTTCAATTTTATTATGACTCTGAAGGACTTTCTAAATATAAAATTATATTTATGGTTATAATATAAAATTCTTTATGCACATTAATAATAAAAGATAACAGCCAGAGTACGTTTGCTAAGCTAATAGTACAGTACGTGTTTCTGAAACTTTCTCTTGTTTTCCTGGTCGATGGTCCTGGAATTCCTTCCTTCATTTATTATGTTATGGTAATGTAATTTTAATTATTTGGTGATGGCGATGCTAGGTTCTGAAAGACTGCTTTGCTGGTGACACTGTTCATGTAAATTGTGATGCATTTTCAATCATTTAATACTGGGACATGAATTAAATGTAAAATGTCTTAACAATGATTCTCGTAAAAATGAGTTTTCATAATAAATGCATTTAAGATATATAAGAATTGTACTTCCTTTTTTCCTTTTTGTACACATGTGCATAACTTTAGTACAAATACTGAGGCTCCAGGATGAAATGATTCCAGAAAAGAAACAGTTATAATAAAGAGGACCAATTATGAGAAAAAAAAATCTGTGCTTGAGAATATAAGGTTAGGTGTCTAAAATTACAACAGACTGGTTCCTGTGTGAAGTACTTCGAGATAACTATGTTGTGAATTGCTGCTTTACAAGCAAAGCTGATTGAAATGTACTGAATTATTCGCTCTAAAATTCTCACAACTATGTCAACTGTGTTCTGTTGTTTAGCACTGAAAATAAGTTAGTCAGAGAGGGGTTCAGATTTTCAGGGATGTTTTACATCTCCGATTAAAATGATCCAGTATCTCCATCTTTATATGTGCTGTGGAAAACATCCTGCCTTGTTCCAGTGCCTAAAAAACCACAACCAGCTGAACCTAATGACTACAGACCAGTTGCCCTGACATCTCACATCATGAAGGTCCTGGAGAGACTCTTACTGGCCTACCTCAACAAGCAGGTCAGCACCTTTCAGGACCCATTACAGTTTGCATATCGTAATGGGCTTGGGGTTGAAGACGCCATCATCTACCTGCTTCACAGAGCCCACTCTCATCTGGACCAATCAGGCAGCACTTTGAGGGTCAAGTTCTTTGATTTCTCAAGTGCTTTTAATACAATTCAGCCTGCGTTGTTATGTGAGAAGCTCCATAAGTTCCAGGTGGATTCCTCCACAACCTCCTGGATTTATGACTACCTCACAAACAGACCACAGTTTGTGAGACTGAAAGCCTATGTGTCTGAGATGGAGGTCAGCAGCATTGGAGCACCACAAGGAACTGTTCTCTCACCATTTCTCTTCACGCTCTACACCTCTGACTTCCAGTACAACTCTGAGTCCTGTCATCTGCAGAAATACTCTGATGACTCTGCAGTTGTTGGGTGTATCAGCAACGGACAGGAAGCAGAGTACAAAGAACTGATCTGTCAGTTTGTGAAATGGTGTAGTAACAATCAGGGCCGGAGTGGGTCCTTTTCTCAGTCCGGGAATTATTTCAAATTCAGGCCACTCTGATACGGCGGACAAATTTGAGTACATAGAAAAAGATAAAACAAAAACAATTCTCTCACAATGCCTTTTATTTTATTTAGATTATGGCATACAATTATTCACACCCCTTTAAAAATGTATAATTGAAATTCAAATAAAATAAAGATAATGATAAAGAAGTCTTTTCACAAATCAAAGTTCCTTTACATAACTTCTGTTGTTCTTCTGTATGCCATCTTTTACATCATAAACGTCTATCTTGACTAACTCTATTCCTCTACCTGGCCCTTCAGTAGTCCTGCCCTCATCTGGATCATCAGTAGTGGAAATGGTCGGCTGCTTTGACGCTAGAAAACATTCCATAACAATAAAAAAGATATTTAATATTGAGTTGATAACAGTGTGCGCACCTCCCTCTTAGCATCTGACTTCATAGGCCTATAATAACAATTAAAAAGTAATGTAGGTTACATAGACAATTATTGATTAAACAGTAGTTACCTATTTCATTTGGTCTTATTTTGATGCATTTTCAACAGTTAGTTCATTTAAATCCTGCTACCTGTTTCCTCTGTGGTCCTGGCCTCTCCATGACTGCATTTGCCTTCAGGCACCTGATCTTCTGAGGCTACAGAAACATTTCATTTAGGGGGTTCTTTATGTTGCTGAAAAACACACTTTATGTATTTATCTAGCCTATCCTTTCATTCACTTATTAATTTGTTTGCATATTTAATTATGATTTTGTTAAATTATCTGCACTATTTAATCTACACATATCATGGTTTTCTTCTGTAGACTATGCCATATTTTCCATCATAAACGTCTATCTTGACTAACTGTCTTCCTCTACCTGGCCCTTCAGCAGTCCTGCCCTCATCTGGATCATCAGTGGTTCTGGCATCCTGCGCTGATGCTACAAAACATTCCAGAACCATGAAAAAGACAGTTAACATTGACTTGTTAATGTTTGCGAGCCTGTGGAAATGCACGATATAACGGCGAGACGAAATAGGCTACAGTTGCAGAGAAGCTAAGGCATGTAGAACGTGCACACTCTCGAGTAGCCTATTTTATTATTAGGCCTGTTATTATTAAGAATATTTTTTTAAATAACAATTGCCACCACGCCCACGAACCAAGCGCAATATTGGTATACAGCACTTCTAAATAATGCAGCCTAAATAGCACGTTTGACATGCATTTAATACCCTAACAAATAGCCTGTTACACAACCTGTTTAATATGTCTAATTGCGTTAACCTGTGCGTGTTGGTGCTAATACAGGCAGGCAAATAAAGCGTGATGAAGCGTTTGGCAACTCTGTTCATCAAAATGGTTAACTGGCATTTAAAGCAACAAGTTTTCGATTCTTCTATGGAAATATGAATGCACTTTAAGCATAGATAATCCTATACCTACATTGTGCCAGTTGCAAACGCTCGCCACGTTATATGATAAAATTCACAACCAGGCCAATTACCCATCTCTCTTTCCGTAACCTACCAGCTTGTCTTGAGAAGATGTCAGTTAATTTGGCACATTTGGCTGCCGCCTCCTTTCTTTTTTTCATTTTAGCCCTCTCCGTTCCGCCCAGCCTCTTTCTCTTTAGCGCCAGTGTGATTTAGGCTGAATCCCATTTCACCCCTTGGCCCTACCCCTCCGTTTTGCGCGTTCATGTGGAGGGGTAGGGGTGTCCCAATTCCCATTATGACGGAGGGGTAGGGCCAAGGGGTAGGGCTATATACCCCTCCAAACGGAGATTTTTCCGAGGCACACTCCAAACGGAGGGGTATGACATATTTAAGTATTTTCTCCATGAATAAAGTTCGAAAATGTACGAAAACCTATTTGTTGTCTATTTTAACATTGTTTCAATGTGTAGTGGTCATTTTCCTCGTAAAAAATCCGCCGAAAAAAATCGATAGTAGTCGAGGCGTCAGTTACGTGGTTACCGTTGCTAGAGTGGATGCTGCCGGCAGCCCTGATGATAATCTACAGTGATAAAGTTATCAATATAACTTCCGATAACGTTATTAATAATAACGTCGGCAACCTCGCCGAAGTTATCGATAGTGATTCATTCCTCCTCCTTCATTCCTCCGTCTAGCAGCAGACAACCGTAAAAACATCCCAATAGCCCACGCAACAGAGATTATCACAGCGGCAGACGCAACAGGACATCAACCCACTAATGTTGTGTAATTAACAAGGAGACAGTGGTGTTTCTTCTGCCTTAAGAAATGTTGCAGATATCATTGTGAAAATCGCCGTTAACGTGAAAACGGACATTAGACATTAGACGGACATTAGTAATTAGAATACTTCCGTGTGTCAGATCGTCAGTTATCCAATGGGACTGATGCTCTCAGCGGCTTGAAACGACGCGGCCGGGTTAATGTGTTGAAATGAATGGAAGGCTGGAGCGCTCGCTCTGAGCGTCAAATATCGACTCGGATGGAATTACATTAGAATCTGTTCAGAGCCCGCTGCGTCGGTGCTTAGACGCTGAGGGCGACCTTGTGAGTCAGAAACTGACGCCGAAGGGCCCTGACCAAGCGTCGGTTTTCGACGAGCTGGGAGTGAGACTGTGTTGGCAGACGGCATTTTTTCCTGAGATCTCCGGCAAGCGCTTGTCGCATCTGGTTACGTAAGAGGCAGCGGCGACTACTGATGACGTATGCGATTGTCGAAGGGGTGTCCCAATTCGGAGGGGTTGACTTTCGGCCCTACCCCTTGGCACTCCGTTTCCAGGGGTAGGGCTAAGGGGTAGGGCTAAGGGGTAGGGGTAGAAAAGAGAAATGGGATTGGGCCTTAGAGTAAAGACGAGCCTTGGGCCAAACCACCTGAAACACGTGGGAGGGGTCGGGGGGAATTATGCTGCTTACATGCTAGTAGAACCACAGATTTTCTAGGAGGGGGCTGTGGACCTAGTTAATCCACTATGATGCAACGGGCGGTTGCAACTTAATTGATATTAATGCAAGAATAAGACAAAAGAAGTGACAAAAAAAAAAAGTTAAAATTAGTTGTTCCCGTGGTCCACATCGATGGTTTGGGCCGGGAAAGCTCCCGATCACTTTAATGTGCAGCCCGGCTTTGGTAACAATCATCTCATATTAAATACCAACAAAACTAAGGAGATGATTGTCGACTTCAGGAGGAGCAAGAATAAACACAGCAGTGTTTCCATCCTGGGAAAGGATTCCTGCCAGCAGCCATCAGCCTCCACAACAAGACATAAAACCTATTATTATTATCAATTATTATTATTATTATTATTGCTGTAATTTTATTATTATAAAAAAAAGAGAGCCCTTGCTACACTATTGAATTTCCCTTTATGGGATAGATAAAGTATTTTTCATTTAATTTTCATTTAATTTTTCATATCCAGCAGCAGTCAGATAGTAGACTATCTTGACTGTTTTGTGACATGGGTACAGTCTTGAGTAAAGTTGGTACCCCCTCCTTTAATCCCATGTATTTTGTGTAAAAGCCAAAACACACACCCACACACACACACACACACACACACACCCACACACACACACACACACACACACACACACACACACACACACACACACACACACACAAACACACTCTCTCTCTCTCACACACACACACACTTTCATTGAGGTTTTTGGGTGTTCACTTAAGCATTGTTCTCTTAAGCTCTCACCACAGCATTTTGATTGAGTTGGAGTATGGACTTTGAGAAGGCCACCTCAATTGTTTTCTTTATTCTGTGAGATGCATTTTTCTGTTTAACCATAAACATTATGTTATTATGTTCAATTTTTACCATATGTAGGAAACATATTGCTGACTGTAATTTGTCACATGTTTCTGTTGACTGGGACCCACAAATAAATGGCAAGTGGGGCCACAGAGAGAGAAGTGTCCGTCCGACTGAATTCTAACATAACACAGGAGAGAGTACACACCTGGTAGTGTCCGGTTTGGATGCCCAGGTCGAACAGCGCCAATGGCTGTGGTTACTGGCATCTAAAGAATGCAAACAAAAAAGTAAAAGATGAAAAATAAAGAAAAAAAGACAAGGGACATTCTGATGATTCTTGCATTAAAGGCAATACGCATGGACAATCCATCAATGATTGATTCCACTGCTCTTTTTTTCAGACTACAACTTATTAGGACTTTGGAATTTTTCTCCAGTTATATTCTGGGAGGGGGAAAAAAATACCTACACTGAAAAAAGTGCAGAGATGGTTAGAATATCAGCAAGCACTTTCTGTATGTGAGATATCAAAATCACAGATTCATCATCAATGATGAAAAACAGAGTAACGCTTCCTTTTACAGCCAGGTAATTACTAGGTAAATACCAGTTAGCAACTGGTAATAAGATGTATTTACTAAGTAATAACCAAGTAATTAAATGTAATTTACTGCTAATTACCAGGTACTTTACCATGTAATTACCCAGTATTGCCATGATATTTTTCTGACAGCTACCAGATATTTACCCAATAAATACCTGTTAGATATCTTGCAATTGCATATTGTAGTCAATAAACCCACTGAATGTGTCTATATATGACTTGGAGATATTTACCTGGTAATTACCAGGTATTTACTCAAAAAAGATCACATATTTAATAAGTGCTAACTATCACTTATTTGCCTGGCAGTTACCTGATTTTTAAATTGTAAATGGTAAATGGACTTACATTTCTATAGCGCTTTTCTAGTCTACTGACCATTAAAAGCGCTTTACAGCATGTGTCACATTTACCCCTTCAGGCACACATTCACACACTGATGTCAGAGGCTACCATGCAAGGTATTGCTTGCCTTGCAATACCTTGCATGGTAGCCTCTGCCACCATGGTAGCCTTGCATGGTAGCCTCTGCCACATGCAAGGTGCCACATGAGCAATTTGGGGCTCAGTATCTTGCTCAGGTTCAGTATCTTGCTCAGGGATACTTCGACATGTAACCAGGGGAGCATGGGAATCGAACCGGCAACTTTCAGGTAACCGGACAACCCACTCTACCACCTGAGCCACAGCCGCCCCCTTTACTAGATATATTCTGCAAAGTACCTGGTATTGATAAGGAATTATGGATTATATATTACCAAGTGACAGTGAGGGTAATGACTGATATTTAGCCAGTAATTACCCAGTATTTATCTCATAATTTGCAACTATTTACTAATTACTTTCTAATTACCCATTAGTTACAATTTATAAACAAATGGAGTTTTCACTGTATTGTCTTTATTCCCGACTGGCTTGGGAAGGTGCTGGACAGCTGGGGGGATGGTGGCAATGGGTGCGAGGGCCTGATAAATGCTGCTTGCAGCTTTAATTATTATCAATATTCTTCCAACGGATGAATTGCCTTTTTGGGGGCCTTAACAAACTCAAAAACTCATGAAATTTTGCACACACATTTATTGTGTGTGAAATTTACGTATGTCATGGGTGCTGTGCATGGGCACACAGAAATGGATCAATAGCTCCGACAACAATCACAGCCACAGCTGTTTCCAGAACAACTACCACTTCTCCAACAACATCAGCAACTGAAAGAACAGCAGAAAGAACAATTATCACAGCTACTTCAGCAACAGTCACAACTTCAAAAACAGCAGCAACAGCAACAACTGAACCATCAATAACTACAACAACTTCCACAGCAGCCTTGAACACTACAGTTGCTACAACTGCATCTCCTGCACCAACTTATGCTGTTGCAGTAGTTTCGGTAGAACCTAGTGATGGGTCCAGCAACACCGATGCGTCGGCGCATGCGTCGAGCTCAGAGAGCAACACCCGCGTTGGTACGTGCCGGTGCGCGTTTCGCTTTAAGAAAGTCACGTGACCGATACAGGTACTGTATCGAAATGACAGTGACGCACCAAACTGTGTTTATAATGAAGCGCATGTGTCGACGGGATGCATTGGCCTAAAGAATCTCCAATCTTTTGTCATATGTCGTCAGAATCAGCAACAATCATGGACCAGGCTCAAGCTAAAAGAAAGGTTTCCAGCTTATGGCACAATTTCGATCTCATATCGGAAAATAAGGTATTTGTTTTAATTTCCTTGTTTCATCCTGTTCCTCTCAAAGTTCCAACTTGATCTATCTGAATACAAATTCATTCCAAAGTGACTCTTAGTTTACTATTCATATTGCTTTCTGCAGGTTAAATGTTCATATTTGAACAAGTTCACCTCAGTGCTGAGACATTATAGGGCCAAGCATGAAAATCAAGTCCCAGATACACCCAGGATGAACTCCGGTACACAGCCATTCTGCAGCCATAAAGCACAGTTGCTTTATTGATAATTAACTCATATGAATTTATTCTTTACTTGTTTTTTAACCATTAAGCTTCCAGGAAGCAGATGCTGGATGAAGCTCTGCTAAATTTCATCCTGAAGGACTGCCAGCCCCTCAGCATTGTGGAGAGTGAAAGGTTCAGGGAACTTGTATGTCCCAGGATCCCTTGGGATACTGGGACAACCAAAAGCCAATGTTTCCGCACCTCTTCCAGCTTGCTTTGCAGTGTCTTTGCAGACCAGCATCATCTGTCCCTTGTGAGAGGGTCTTTTCCAAGGCTGGAGAACTGTTGTCCAAAAATTGGAATAGACTAAAGTTCAAAACCTTGGAAAAACTTATTTTTTTAAATAAAAATTTGTGGAAAAAAAAAATCAGTCCACAAGCATCTTCATTCACAAACACGGTCACTTCTATTTTCAAGTTATTATACATGTATCTGTATTTAAAGATATCAAAGATACTTTAAATTCAAATTCAGATATGCAATGATGACGTATACAATACAATAACTTCATATTGGTCATCATATTGGTGTCAGTTGAGTCTGGCAACTCGGTTGCCTGTAGGGATTTTTGATGTCCAGCAGTTGTCAGTATTCAGTTACACAGTATCGACACGTATCAATACAGTTTGGCAATGTGTTGAAACGTTCCATGAAGCGCCATCAACCCATCACTAGTAGAACCCTTTGATGTAGAGCTCAGTGACAGAAAAAGCAACAGATTTAAAAATTTTGAAAGAAGTGTCACAGCATTTTTGAGTATAATTTCAAAGTTTAGAATAACTGATCATTAGTTTAAGTTAAGTTTATTTATTTATCTTGTGTGTGTGTGACCCCCCCCCCCCCCCCCCCAACAGTATGACACCAACTACAGAGCTAAATTTGGATTTATTTCATTATTAGTTTCATTAGTTTCATTATTGCATTAAGGTAAAGTTTTGCATTTGACCATGCTAAATTATGTTTATAATATTTTGATGTTAGTTCCAAATTAAGCAAAGCTGTTAAGGGAAACATACGACATGTTCAGAACTATAATTTGGAGTCTGTGATTTTAATGTCTTTATTTATTTATTTCTGCAGATCATCTGTAAGCAGGACATGAATGGACAATACTGAAGCTGAGGTGGGGGTTGAGTTCAACAAAACAACACCAGTTGAGAAACTACCAGAGGATAGTGTTGTTGCAGAGACCGTAAAAGAGGCTGCAGCTAATTCCACTGCCAACTTCAACTTCTGTGACACTCACCTGCTCTAGCCCTCCCCCAGCCCCCACCCACATCAGATTCCAGCACCCCCCCACTCACTGTAAAAGAGCAGGTGAGGAGCATGCTCCAAGCAGTGAACCCCAGAAGGGCTGCCGGCCCAGATGGAGTGACTGGCAAAGTGCTCAGAGCTTGCGCCCACCAGCTGTCCTATATCTTCTGCAGGATCTTCAACCTCTCGCTGGCCCAAGCAGTCATCCCCACCTGCCTGAAGTCAGCCACAATAATCCCCATCCCGAAAAAGTCACCCGCTACCAGTGTTGGGCAAGTTCACTTTCTACACGAACTAGTTAAGTTCATAGTTCATAGAAATTAAAATGAACCAGTTAAGTTCACCATTTCAAAAAGTGAAATAAATACTTCATTTTTAGTTCATTTAAAAAAAATTATTTTTTAATTTTGCTGCAAGCAATTATTTGTCAAAATGATTACCACTGCCCATATACTACCCCACCACAAACGGCAATTATTTTATCCATTTTAACTGTCGAAAACTATTGCTCCAATTCTGAATCCTTAACCAAACAGGGTTCACATTAGCATTGAAGGGACAGCCCATGTAAAACTGTAATTTCCATTTCAGCTTCTCTCTACAGCAGCCATTCCCAAACTTCAGAATACCAAGGCCCAATTTGAAATGTGAAAAATATCTGCAGCCCACCGAAACCTTTAATCACAACTGTGATCAACATACAGGACAAGGAACCATGATCCGATATTAAGTTAAGATGACAGTAGAATAACACTTAACTGGTTTGTTTTATTACTTCTTAATGTTTTTTTAATCATGTCATGAATATTTTACAGTAATTAAAAACACATTTAAAAAAGATCGAGGATTTAAAACACATTTGTTTAATTTCAATGACCTCTGACGGCCCACCTGCAGTCCCACGACGGCCCACCAGGGGGCCGCGGCCCACACTTTGAGAATCACTGCTCTACAGTATATTAAAAATATGAGGAAAAACTTGCTGCCAAATGGTCTTTATTATAAGACAAAAACGGGTCATTAAGGTGCAAATGTTTTCCCTCCCTTTTTCCCCCCATTTCAATATTCCCAATATATTCAATATAATAGCTCTCATCTTCCTTCCTGATCGTTTTAAATGTTTGATGACGCAGTGACGTGACAGAAGTGACAGCCCGTGTTGCCATGTTTGATTGATTTCCTCAGATATATATTAGGCTCGTTTGTGGTGTATTTTAAATGGGGTTCGCTGGAAACCTGGCACGGTTTTGACCGTGTGTGAACTTTGAAAGAGTGTCGTTTACAGTTGCCCAAATGAACTCGTTTACGCCCCACGCTCCTGAAGGGGAAAGTGAACGCGCTCAGTTCACGTTCGCGAAAAGTTCGTGAACTTTTGTTCAATGAACACGTTCAGGTGCAACACTGCCCGCTACCAACCTCAACGACTTCCACCCTGTTGCCCTCACCTCACTTATCATGAAGCGCTTTGAGAGACTGGTTCTCAAGCACATCAAGGACTGTCTCCCCTCGACACTCGACCCCCACCAGTTCGCATACTGGGCGAACAGATCTACGGAGGATGCCATCGCCATAGCCCTGCACACTGTGTTGAGCCACCTGGAACAGCAGCAGAGCTATGCAAGACTGCTCTTCGCAGACTACAGCTCGGCATTTAATAACATCATCCCGGACATTCTGGTCACGAGACTGGACACTCTTGGCCTCCCTCCTCTCACATGCACCTGGATCAAGGACTTCTCGACCAACAGGCCCCAGACCTGGAGACTCGGCCCCTACCTCTCCTCCAAATGCACACTGAGCATCGGCTCACCGCAGGGCTGTGTGCTAAGCCCCCTCCTGTACTGTCTCTACACCCACGACTGCAGTCCGGCCCACGGTGACAATATGATCGTCAAATTTGCTGACGACACCACAGTGGTCGGGCTACTCTCAGATGGAGATGAGACGGCCTACAGGGAGGAGGTCCAGAGACTCACGACCTGGTGCTCAGCAAACAACCTGGCTCTGAACACCACAAAGACGAAGGAGATCATAGTGGACTTCAGGAAGAAGAAGAGTGACCATCCCCCCCTCTACATCAATGGTGAGGGCGTGGAGAGGGTCCACCACTTCAGATTCCTGGGAGTCCAGATCTCCGATTACCTCTCCTGGACAATCAACACCTCAGTCATAATAAAGAAGGCTCAGCAGCGCCTACACTTCCTGAGAGTCCTCAGGAAGAACAACCTGGACCAGAAGCTGCTGCTGGCCTTCTACCGTTCCTCCATTGAGAGCCTGCTGACCTACTGTCTGATCACCTGGTATGGGAACTGCACTGCCGCAGACTAAAACAACTGTTACTACAGTTACATCCACCACTTCCACCACATTAACAACAACCACAACAACAACTGCTGAGGCAGTCACAGTGAGGCAGGTGACCTTCAGATCTGCTGGGGAGACATTCACCACTGATCTGCTGGATTCCTCATCCACAGCTTTCAAAAATCGAGCTGCATTGATAAAGTGAAGAGTAAGTCTGTTTTATTGAGTTTGATTATAGCCAAATGTTCATTATAGTTCATTATAACAAAGCTATTATAATATCATTGTATTTGTATTTGTATTCCTATATTTTTCATTCCACCACCACTCCTCAACTTTTAGATATGGGCTTTTTTTTTCTGAAGTAATTTAAGACATGTGGTCACACTACATAAAGGGGAGACATCCGGCCTTCAAATCAGACATAATCCTGGAAATAGAAAGAAATGTTCCAGTTCCTCGATTGATTACTAGGGGCTGTTTTGTACATTATCTGAATTATTACATTAAAGGATTAAAGCCATTTAAAGGAAACATACACTCAAAGATATTTTGTTTGCATGTCTGCAGCTGGAACCATACTATCAAGTCCTTTCTTCATTCCGCTTTTTTGACAGTTATTTCATTCAGGTAATTTGTTTACAGTTTGTTCATAAAACTTGCATACTGTTTCACAAAAATTTAAACTAATCAAAATGTTTCATTTCATTTGCAGTAATGGATCCATCATCAACAACATGGACCTTCGTTTTGCATCAGTATCTGTTCCTAATAACACTCCAATTGCAGATGTTTTAGTCAGAGCAGCTCAAAATGTCACAGAGTTCAACATTGTCACCAGTTTTTTTGTGGAAGTCTCATGTAAGTAAATTTATATACAATACTAAAAGAAAATCTAAAACATCACAGGACAGTTTGCTAAAATAATGCCTTGTTTTCTTTTCTCAACATTCACAGAGATGTCAAGTGGAGTAAACCACTCATCACTGCATTCTCCATGGTGCTGTTGTCATGGCTACTGTCAAGTCAGCAGTAGCTTCCCTGCTGATGTTCATGGGAAACCCTGACAGAAAATATCAACTTTTACTGAAGTGAACAAAGACTTGCTTCTGATTGAAAATCTAAAACCTTCTGATGAAGTTCAATTTTATTATGACTTGGAAGGACCTTCTAAATATAAAATTATATTTATGGTTATAATATAAAGTTCCTTATTCACATTAATAATAAAAGATAACAGTACGTTTGCTAAGCTAATAGTACAGGACACTTTTCTGGAATTCACTTTACTTGAAGCACCCAATGACCATTTAGAGTAACTTATAATCACATTATAATGCATTATACTAGTGATTATAATCCATTATACCAGTGATTATAAGGCATTATAAAGAGTTTTAATATATGACAACTATGGTCATTATAATACTCTTGGATCCTTGCAACAGAAATTGGTGAGCAAGGGACCAGCAATTATGAAGTATTATAATACTTGACCTTATAAGCCATTATAAAACACTCTATAATGTGTTATTCTTATTGTTATAAAGCCTTATGATAATTTAAGAGTGTTTATAATGAAAATTATACATGTTTATAAGCATGCCATAAATATATGTATAATGCATTGTCTATGTGGGCATTGACAGTGAGTTTCTAACAGTTATAACATACTATAATACCTGACCTTATAAATGATGATAACATGCTTTATAGTGTGTTACGATTATTGTTATAAAGTATTATGATCATTTATGAGTGTTTATAACTATAGATATTCAGAGCTTATAAAGTAATTATAACTCATTATAAATATATTTATAACACGTAATAGAGATAGGCATCAAATAAAGTGTTACCAAAATAAGAATTGTAATATGGCATAAACAACTGATATGAGTTCAGACAAAAGATGAAGCAATTTCTTTCTTTCAATTTCTTCAATTCCTATTATTTTCTTCAACCTGTTGTTTGTGACATTTTTTTTTACAGATCACAGGTTTCTCATTGTCTTGTTTCTGTGAAAGGTATGCTGAGAATGATTTCAATAATTACCTCTTGTATATTTGTGTTGGTTAGACCAGTTATGCTCCTATTTTTACCTCTAGATGTATTTCTTTGTTTAACTAGATTGTCCTGTTCAAGACATTTTACTACTAACATATTTAAAGTTAAAAAACAAACCAAAAAAAAAAACAAAACACTTAATTATTGCTTCTTTGTTCTTGTGTTTTTAGTCAAATTTGTTAAATAAATTTTTTTCCTTTACGGTTTCTTCGAACAAATTTGAAAATGTGTTTCAAGAGGATCATATCATCATATCATCCTCTAGTTGAAGATATTCTGTTTTTTCATTCACATCAATCCCTCCCCTTCAGGGATTTGCACAATTAGCGTCAGTGATATGAAGTCAGACTGGATGGGACATTAACAAATTTGGATTTATCACTGTCTGTGCTTAAAAAAAAGACATGTCACTGTTTAACTGTTTCTGTGTGTGTTTAACAATGTTTACCAAAATAATGATGTTAGTGTAGCCACTATGTCAAAAATAAAGCAGTCTTTTGCATTTTTCTGACTCTGTTCTTGGCTTGACAGCCACTGAGGATGCAAAAAAGTGAACACCTCCTGTAGAAACTCCAACGTCTACAGGACTTTTGTGGAGATTTATTTTTGACGTGCATATAATCACAACAGACTTAAAAAAAGGCAAATTGTGAAAGAAATGACATCAAAGCATCTGCTTTGTTCCCTTGAGGGGATAGATATACAATAGCATTCATGTTTGACACTTTGACAGAGATGTGAAACAGGTTAACAGGTTGAATTGATATCTGTGTTTTTTTTGCTTTTTTTCTGTTTTAGTTTCATACCTTACAGACACGTACAGCTGCCCCCAAAAAACATTCATACGTCACATACTCCTGTTATGCAGAAAATATATGAGATCCAGCAAAGACGAGTCTGACCAAAAGTACCGGCAGCAGACGGACTTTAAATAACTTCTGAACTTGACATAACTATGAGGTAAGTCAATATGTAAGCCTATATTCTGAAAGTGTATGCAATGATTTTTTTTTTCAATTAAATTAGAATAAATAACTGTGTCTATGCCATGTGATATTTTGACAGTTTTAGGGGTACAATTATTGCCAGAACAGTAAATGCTTTTCTAGAATCTCCATTTCACTGTCAGACTTCACAATGTTTTTGTACCTGAAATTTCTTAATTTTTAGGAAGATTGATAGACTTAATATGTGTAAAATTTCTTCTTATTATGACCATATTAAAAAAAATCTGTCTTGTTTCTGTAACTGCAATTTATCTAAACTTTAAACGTGTTTTATCATATTCTTAATAAATTAAAAAAATAGTGATCATCATTACTTTCATTGGCTGCCTAATACGTCCATCAAATATCAATGCACTCCCACCCACCCCTCCCTCCCTCCCTGCGGTTCATGTAGTCGTGAATCATGTGAAGTAGTGATGGGTTGATGGCACTTCATGGAACGTTTCAACACATTGCCAAACTGTATTGATACGTGTCGATACTGTGTAACTGAATACTGACACCTGCTGGACATCAAAAATCCCTACAGGCAACCGAGTTGCCAGACTCAACTGACACCAATATGATGACCAATATGAAGTTATTGTATTGTATATGTCATCATTGCATATCTGAATTTGAATTTAAAGTATCTTTGATATCTTTAAATACAGATACATGTATAATAACTTGAAAATAGAAGTGACCGTGTTTGTGAATGAAGATGCTTGTGGACTGATTTTTTTTTTTCACAAATTTTTATTAAAAAAAAAAAGTTTTTCCAAGGTTTTGAACTTTAGTCTATTCCAATTTTTGGACAACAGTTCTCCAGCCTTGGAAAAGACCCTCTCACAAGGGACAGATGATGCTGGTCTGCAAAGACACTGCAAAGCAAGCTGGAAGAGGTGCGGAAACATTGGCTTTTGGTTGTCCTAGTATCTCAAAGGATCCTGGGACCTGGACAAGTTCCCTGAACCAACACTCTCCACAATGCTGAGGGGTTGGCAGTCCTTCAGGATGAAATTTAGCAGAGCTTCATCCAGCATCTGCTTCCTGGAAGCTTAATGGTTAAAAAACAGGTAAAGAATAAATTCATATGAGTTAATTATCAATAAAGCAACTGTGCTTTATGGCTGCAGAATGGCTGTGTACCGGAGTTCATCCTGGGTGTATCTGGGACTTGATTTTCATGCTTGGCCCTATAATGTCTCAGCACTGAGGTGAACTTGTTCAAATATGAACATTTAACCTGCAGAAAGCAATATGAATAGTAAACTAAGAGTCACTTTGGAATGAATTTGTATTCAGATAGATCAAGTTGGAACTTTGAGAAGAACAGGATGAAACAAGGAAATTAAAACAAATACCTTATTTTCCGATATGAGATCTAAATTGTGCCATACGCTGGAAACCTTTCTTTTAGCTTGAGGCTGGTCCATGATTGTTGCTGATTCTGACGACATATGACAAAAGATTGGAGATTCTTTAGGCCAATGCATCCCGTCGACACATGCGCTTCATTATAAACACAGTTTGGTGCGTCACTGTCATTTCGATACAGTACCTGTATCGGTCACGTGACTTTCTTAAAGCGAAACGCGCACCGGCACGTACCGACACGGGTGTTGCTCTCTGAGCTCGACGCATGCGCCGACGCATCGGTGTCGCTGGACCTATCACTAACAACCAGGGTTCAAACTTAACTTTTGGCTCAAATCTACTGGTCAGAAAGATTTTTTACTGGCCAAAAATTATAAATAGCCTTTTTGTGTATTTTTCAATTTGTGCATTACCCAGGATTGCCCAGGATATGCCTCCACATTTCAGAACGGGAGCGATAGACACTTGACTGGCCTGAGAGCCCTTTTTGTTTTGAAATCTTTGCATCAATAGAAAAATTTGAACCCTGTGTACAACAGTTAAAAAGTTAGTTATATATAGTGGCATTCTGATGTCTGTGCTTAACATGGTCTCATTTCTGTTTTTGTAGGACAACAGCATTGAGTCCAGAGGAGAAGCTGTCATCAGAGGCCTCATTCTCTACCTTGGAGGAGCTCATTAAGGAGTACAAGGTAAAGAAAACTGTTTTAAAAGAAAGAAAGAGCACCAAAAGAGCTATACTGTATGCATCCATCCACAGAGGTTAAAAACCAGAGTCATACTCCACTGTTTGTCTGACTAGTGTGGACTAGTCAGACTGATGCGTTGAGAACTGATGAAGCCGCTTGGATAAGAGGCGAAACGTCTTCTAGACAAATCTAAGTCCAGTTGCCTATGATTCAATTGTTGCGAGAATCCTTCACATTAGAATACAAGAGGGTTTTATTTTTTCTGGTGTTTTTTACAGGTTTTTGATGATGATGATGTTGAGACTGTACAAGAGGCCCTTACTACACAGGTCCTCAACATCTTTGTGGTGAGCAAATGCAGAGAGGGAGATCTCCAGAAGCAGGCTGGAATAGCCGTCGAGGGAGCAGAGGTGCTTTTTGGTATCCCTGATGTTGCACATGCTTGTACCTACCTGATGGGCCTCATCTATGCCTTGGAACTAAGGTACCCTAATAAACTGAAATACACCTTTGAGGTTTTTCAGAAGATCTTCCTAGAGCTGGAGGATGCCAACCAAAAGGTATCCTCCAAGGTCCACAATCTGAAGGTCAGTTTACATGCCTAAAAGCCATACAGACATTGCTGAAGCTCCCTCTTGTCAAGGTTTACAGTTGTTGGTTATACATTGCACTTTCACAGGTTTTCCAAAAGCACTTCCTCAGGTTACATTTTTGAAGCTCATGTGTATGCTGCCTAAATTTGTTTTGAGGTGTAAACTCAGATCAGATGTCAGTTAGATGTCACTTTAAATGGCTGATAGAATTCAGCTCAGCTCAAGGGAATCATTTTAAGTGACCTTAGGTGGTCAAGCAGCTTTTCAGGTACTGCTACAGGAGGCAGTTCTTCACAGAACAGGAAAACACTGTACAGTTTTGTATTTTGTGAGGTTTTTTGCATTAATGTATTGGTCAGGTTTTGAATGTAACTGTAATTTGATGTTCAAACCTTTAAGGTCCTCAGGGTAGACATAATAAATGTTTGTTTCGGAGGACATGTTTGCCAAAGTTCACTTGAAGAACATTATGTAATATGATGTGAATCCCATGAGTTATGTGTTGGGTCATTGGCATTGTCTTTTGGCGCGTCTGGCGCGAGCATCTTAAGTGTTTCCAATGTTGTCAGTGTAATGGAGTTTATGGTCTTATTTTCTTATCAAAATGTCTTTGGTATATACTATATTCCATGTCATGAATACACTAAAATGTTGCAACACTGTAACTATTGTTAAACAAGGTAAACAAGCTCCTTTGTTAAGTTTGATAATTAGTACCAGATTTTTCCAGAGTATACAGTATTAGGGCTGCAACTAACAGTACTTGTCATTATTGTACAATCTGTTTTTTTCAATGAATACTGATCTATGGAATGTGAGAAAATTGTGAAAAATGTGTTATCACTGTTTCCTGAAGCCCAAGATGCAATTTGTCTTGGTTTATCGCGACCAATATTAATATATTCTCATGTGAGAAGTTGAATTTGGATTTTTTTATTTTTATTTAAATGACTCAAAGATTAATTAACAATCAAAAATCCTTAAATTGAGTAATAGGAAACTAAAAAATTAAACAACTAATAGTTTGCAGCTCTGTACAGTAAACTAATTTATTGCCCAGTTCAATGGCAGTATATATTGACATGAGTTTGCTCGTTTGCGAGAATTTGTCAGCAATAAAACATGTCAATTTTGTTGACTTATGGCCTCTTGATTATGGTGACCCCTTTTTTTTTTAAAAAAAAAAAAAAAAAAAAACCTTTTTGATCTTTCCTCTAGTGGAACTCTCACACAATTTGCTGAGTGTACTTATGATTTAAAGGGAATTCACCCTCTTAATTTTGTTCTTATGCCATTTTTTTCCTAGCACCATCAAAATGTCAATTATTATATTGGGCAGACCAACACATTTGATGGTTCATGCTTAATTTAAGTAGATCACCATAACAAAACTATATCATGTTTCATCTACAGAGAAAAGGTAAGGCAACTTTTTGCATCATTTTATCACATAGATCAAACAATAGTAGTCTTTGTATGCACATTACTTTTGCTATTAACATCAACTTACTTTTGCTTCTAACATCAACTTACTTTTGCTAGTAACAAACTTAGTTTTGCAAGTGAAGACAACTTAATACCATTGAGTTGACTTTATTTGCAAAAGTAAGTTGACTGTACTTTCAAAATGAATGTTGCACATACAAAGACTACTATTGTTTCATCTACAGGATAAAATGATGCAAAAAGTTGCCTTACTTTTTTAAAGTAGATCAAGCACTTTATTTTTATCGGTGTAGCGGGAGGTGTACGATCGGGGCCTATGTCCACTTTTCATGTAAAAGCTGTTGTGTATGTTTTGTTGTGTGTCTAGTTTTGTAGACACTCTTTGTTGAATGTAAACCAAACTAAAACTGCAATAAAAACAATGAAGAAAGAAAAACAGAATAAAAGAAAAAAATTAAAATGCTGTGGTGAAAGCTTAAGAGAATATTGCTTAAGTGAACGCCCAAAAACCTCAATGAACTGAGGCAAAGAAGAGACCAAATTTCCTCCACAATCAGATGAGACGTTAATAACATCATACAGCAAACAACTACTTCAAGTTACTGCTGCTAAGAATGGATGTGCAAGGTATTGAGTGTGTGTTTTCTTGGCTTTTACACAAAATACATGGGAATGGGATTAAAGGAGGGGGTACAAACTTTTACTCAAGACTGTACCCATGTCACAAAACAATCAAGATAGTCTACTATCTGACTGCTGCTAGATATAAAGATCGAGATACTGGATCATTTTAATCTGAGTTGGAACTGTGATGTAAAACATCCCTGAAAATCTGAACCCCTCTCTGACTAACATATTTTCAGAGCTAAACAACCTTAAACAGAACACAGCTGACATAGTTGTGAGAATTTTAGAGCGAATAATTCAGTACATTTCAATCAGCTTTGCTTGTAAAGCAGTAATTCACAACAAAGTTATCTTGAAGTACTTTGCACAGGAACCAGTCTGTTGTAATTTTAGACACCTAACCTTATATTCTCAAGCACAGAAAAAAAAGTTTGTTTTCTCATAATTTTTCCTCTTTAATATAACTATTTATTTTCTGCAATCATTTCATCCTGGAGTCTCAATATTTGTACTAAAGTTATGCACATGCATACACAAAGGAAAAAAGGAAGTACAATTCTTATATACCTTAAATGCATTTATTGTGAAAACTAACTTTTGAAAGAAACATCGTTCAGACATTTTACATTTAATTCATGTCCCAGTACTAAATGATTGAAAATGCATCACAATTTACATGAACAGTGTCACCAGCAAAGCAGTTTATCAAAACCTAGCATCACGGTCACTTAAATAATTAAAATTATATTACTGTAACATAATAAATTATGGAAGGAATTCCAGGACCCGACCAGGAAAACAAGAGAAAGTTTCAGAAAAGTGTCCTGTGCTGTTAGCGAACGTACTCTGACTGTTATCTTTTATTATTCATGTGTGTAATTAACTTTATATTATAACCATATATTTTATATTTAGAAGGTCCTTCTGAGTCATATTAAAATTGAACTTCATCAGAAGGTTTTAGATATTCAATCAGAAGAAAGTCTTTGTTCACTTCAGTAAAAGTTCATAATTTCTGTCGGGGTTTCCCATGAATATCAGCAGGGAAGCCACTGCTGACTTGAGAGTAGCCATGACAACAGCACCATGAAGAATGCAGTGATGAGACTGATCTTGTGGTTTACTCCACTTGACATCTCTGTAAATGTTGAGAAAAGAAAACAAGGCATTGTTTCAGCAAACTGTCCTGTAATGTTTTAGATTTTTTATCTTTGAATATTGCATTTAAATTCACTTACGTGAGCCTTCCACAGAAAGATAACCGGTGTCAATGTTGAACTCTGTGACATTTTGAGCTGCTCTGACTAAAACGTCTACAATTTGAGTGTTATTAGGAACAGATGCTAATGCAAAATGAAGGTCCATGTTGTTGATGATGGATCCATTACTGCAAATGTAATGAAACATTTTGAAGAGTTCAAATTTATGATTAACAAAATAAAGATTTTATGAGCAAACTGTGAACAAATTACCTGAATGACATGACTGTCAAAAACTGAAATGAAGAAAAGGCCTGATAGTATGGTTCCAGCTGCAAACATGCAAACAAAAGTGTATGTTTAATTTAAATGGCATCAATACTTTATTGTCATTATTCATTATAATACCTTCATTTGGCTATAATCAAACTCAAGAAAAAAGACTTACTCTTGACTTTATCAGTGCAGCTCGATTTTTGAAAGCTGTGGATGAGGAATCCAGCAGATCAGTGGTGAATGTCTCTCCAGCAGATCTGAAGGTCACCCGTCTCACTGTTACTGCCTCAGCAGCTGTAGTTGTGGTTAAAGCGGCTGTGGTTGTTGTTTGAGCAACTGATCTTGTAGTTTGGGCAGCTATAGTTGCTAATGGGGCATCTGTTGTTGTGGTTTGAGCAGCTGTAGTTGTGGTTAAAGCGGCTGTAGTTGTTGTTGGAGCATCTGTGGTTGTGGTTGGAGAATCTGTGGTCGTGGTTGGAGAATCAGTGGTCGTGGTTGGAGAATCCGTGGTAGTGGTTGGAGAATCCGTGGTCGTGGTTGGAGAATCCGTGGTCGTGGTTGGAGAATCCGTGGTCGTGGTTGGAGAATCCGTGGTCGTGGTTGGAGAATCCGTGGTCGTGTTGTTGGAGAATCCGTGGTCGTGGTTGGAGAATCAGTGGTCGTTGTTGGAGAATCCGTGGTCGTGGTTGGAGAATCCGTGGTCGTGGTTGGAGAATCAGTGGTCGTGGTTGGAGAATCCGTGGTCGTGGTTGGAGAATCCGTGGTCGTGGTTGGAGAATCAGTGGTCGTGGTTGGAGAATCAGTTGGTTGGAGAATCCGTGGTCGTGGTTGGAGAATCAGTGGTTGTTGTTGGAGAATCCGTGGTCGTGGTTGGAGAATCCGTGGTCGTGGTTGGAGAATCCGTGGTCGTGGTTGGAGAATCCGTGGTCGTGGTTGGAGAATCCGTGGTCGTGGTTGGAGAATCCGTGGTCGTGGTTGGAGAATCCGTGGTCGTGGTTGGAGAATCCGTGGTCGTGGTTGTGGAGAATCAGTGGTTCCGTGGTTGGAGAATCCGTGGTTGTGGGTTGGAGAAATCCGTGGTCGTGGTTGGAGAATCCGTGGTCGTTGTTGGAGAATCCGTGGTCGTGGTTGGAGAATCCGTGGTCGTGTTGGAGAATCCGTGGTCGTGGTTGGAGAATCCGTGGTCGTGGTTGGAGAATCCGTGGTAGGTTGGAGAATCCGTGGTCGTGGTTGGAGAATCAGTGGTTGTGGTTGGAGAATCCGTGGTTGTGGTTGGAGAATCCGTGGTTGTGGTTGGAGAATCCGTGGTCGTGGTTGGAGAATCAGTGGTCGTGGTTGGAGAATCCGTGGTCGTGGTTGGAGAATCCGTGGTCGTGGTTGGAGAATCCGTGGTCGTGGTTGGAGAATCCGTGGTTGGAGAATCCGTGGTCGTGGTTGGAGAATCAGTGGTTGTTGTTGGAGAATCCGTGGTTGTGGTTGGAGAATCAGTGGTCGTTGTTGGAGAATCCGTGGTTGTGGTTGGAGAATCCGTGGTTGTGGTTGGAGAATCCGTGGTTGTTGTTGGAGAATCCGTGGTTGTGGTTGGAGAATCCGTGGTGGTTGTGGTTGGAGAATCAGTGGTTGCGTGGTT
Organism: Hirundichthys speculiger; assembly: GCA_018398805.1. NCBI lineage: Eukaryota > Metazoa > Chordata > Actinopteri > Beloniformes > Exocoetidae > Hirundichthys > Hirundichthys speculiger. The sequence goes on from JAGFBZ010002831.1 coordinate 37,085, forward strand.
GTTGGAGAATCCGTGGTCGTGGTTGGAGAATCCGTGGTCGTGGTTGGTTGGAGAATCCGTGGTCGTTGTTGGAGAATCCGTGGTCGGTTGTTGGAGAATCCGTGGTTGTTGGAATCCGTGGAGAATCCGTGGTCGTGGTTGGAGAATCCGTGGTCGTGGTTGGAGAATCCGTGGTCTGTGGTTGGAGAATCCGTGGTTGTGGTTTGGAGAATCCGTGGTCGTGGTTGGAGAATCCGTGGTTGGAGAATCGTGGTTGGAGAATCCGTGGTTGTCCGTGGTCGTGGAGAATCCGTGGGTGTCCGTGGTCGTGGTGGAGAATCCGTGGTCGTGGTTGGAGAATCAGTGGTCGTTGTTGGAGAATCCGTGGTCGTTGTTGGAGAATCCGTGGTCGTGGTTGGAGAATCCGTGGTCGTGGTTGGAGAATCAGTGGTCGTGGTTGGAGAATCCGTGGTTCGTGGTTGGAGAATCAGTGGTCGTTGTTGGAGAATCCGTGGTTGTGGTTGGAGAATCCGTGGTTGTGGTTGGAGAATCCGTGGTTGTGGTTGGAGAATCCGTGGTTGTTTGGTTGGAGAATCCGTGGTCGTGGTTGGAGAATCCGTGGTTGGAGAATCCGTGGTCGTGGTTGGAGAATTGGAGAATCCGTGGTCGTGGTTGGAGAATCCGTGGTCGTGGTTGTTGGAGAATCCGTGGTCGTGGTTGGAGAATCCGTGGTGGTTGGTCCGGGTCGTGGTTGGAGAATCCGTGGTCGTGGTTGGAGAATCCGTGGTCGTGGTTGGAGAATCCGTGGTCGTGGTTGGAGAATCCGTGGTCGTGGTGGAGAATCAGAATCCGTGGTCGTGGTTGGAGAATCCGTGTGGTTGGAGAATCCGTGGTGTTGGAGAATCCGTGGTCGTGGTTGGAGAATCCGTGGTCGTGGTTGGAGAATCCGTGGTCGTGGTTGGAGAATCCGTGGTCGTGGTTGGAGAATCCGTGGTCGTGGTTGGAGAATCCGTGGTCGTGGTTGGAGAATCAGTGGTCGTTGTTGGAGAATCCGTGGTCGTGGTTGGAGAATCCAGTGGTCGTGGTTGGAGAATCCGTGGTCGTGGTTGGAGAATCCGTGGTCGTGGTTGGAGAATCCGTGGTCGTGGTTGGAGAATCCGTGGTCGTGGTTGGAGAATCCGTGGTCGTGGTTGGAGAATCCGTGGTCGTGGTTGGAGAATCAGTGGTCGTTGTTGGAGAATCCGTGGTCGTTGTTGGAGAATCCGTGGTCGTGGTTGGAGAATCCGTGGTCGTGGTTGGAGAATCCGTGGTCGTGGTTGGTTGGAGAATCCGTGGTCGTGGTTGTGGTTGGAGAATCCGTGGTCGTTGGTTTGGAGAATCCGTGGTCGTGGTTGGAGAATCCAGTGGTCGTGGTTGGAGAATCCGTGGTTGGTCCGTGGTTGGTTGGAGAATCCGTGGTCGTGGTTGGAGAATCCGTGGTCGTGGTTGGAGAATCCGTGGTCGTGGTTGGAGAATCCGTGGTCGTGGTTGGAGAATCCGTGGTCGTGGTTGGAGAATCCGTGGTCGTGGTTGGAGAATCCGTGGTCGTGGTTGGAGAATCAGTGGTCGTGGTTGGAGAATCCGTGGTCGTGGTTGGAGAATCCGTGGTCGTGGTTGGAGTGGTCGTGGTGGAGAATTGGAGAATCCGTGGTTGTTGGTTGGAGAATCCGTGGTTGTGGTTGGAGAATCCGTGGTTGTGGTTGGAGAATCCGTGGGTGGTTGGTTGGAGAATCCGTGGTCGTGGTTGGAGAATCCGTGGTCGTGGTTGGAGAATCCGTGGTCGTGGTTGGAGAATCCGTGGTCGTGGTTGGAGAATCCGTGGTCGTGGTTGGAGAATCCGTGGTCGTGGTTGGAGAATCCGTGGTCGTGGTTGGAGAATCTGGGAGAATCCGTGGTTGTGTTGGAGAATCCGTGGTCGTGTTGGTGGAGAATCCGTGGTCCCGTGGTCGTGGTTGGAGAATCAGAATCCGTGGTCGTGGTTGGAGAATCAGTCCGTGGTCGTGGTTGGAGAATCCGTGGTCGTGGTTGAGAATCCGTGGTCGTGGTTGGAGAATCCGTGGTCGTGGTTGGAGAATCCGTGGTCGTGGTTGGAGAATCCGTGGTCGTGGTTGGAGAATCCGTGGTCGTGGTTGGAGAATCCGTGGTCGTGGTTGGAGAATCCGTGGTCGTGGTTGGAGAATCCGTGGAGAATCCGTGGTCGTGGTTGGAGAATCCGTGGTGTCCGTGGTCGTGGAGAATCCGTGGTCGTGGTTGGAGAATCCGTGGTCCGTGGTTGGGAGAATCCGTGGTCCGTGGTTGGAGAATCCGTGGTCGTGGTTGGAGAATTGGAGAATCAGAATCCGGTCGTTGGAGAATTGGAGAATCCGTGGTCGTGGTGTTGGAGAATCCGTGGTCGTGGTGCCGTGGT
>JAGFBZ010002832.1:0-24094 GCA_018398805.1 Hirundichthys speculiger
CAGCAGCCGTCCACGCCTCCACTTCCGTCTCACCACCACCAGCAGCAGCAGCCGTCCACGCCTCCACTTCCGTCTCACCACCAGCAGCCGTCCACGCCTCCACTTCCGTCTCACCACCAGCAGCCGTCCACGCCTCCACTTCCGTCTCATCACAACCACAAGCAGCCGTCCACACCTCCACTTCAGTCTCACCACCAGCAGCAGAAGCCGTCCAAGACTCCACTTCCGTCTCACCACCAGCAGCAGCAGCCGTCCACGCCTCCACTTCCGTCTCACCACCACCAGATGCCGTCCACGCCTCCACTTAAGTCTCACCACCAGCAGCAGCAGAAGCCGTCCACGCCTCCACTTCCGTCTCACCACTAGCAGCAGCAGCCGTCCACTCCTCCACTTCCGTCTCACCACCAGCAGCAGCAGCCGTCCACTCCTCCACTTCCAACTCACCAGCAGCCGTCCACGCCTCCACTTCCATCTCACCAGCAACCGTCCACGCCTCCACTTCCGTCTCACCACCAGCAGCTGTTTACACCTCCACTTCTGTCTCACCACTAGCAGCAGCAGCCGTCCACTCCTCCGCTTCCGTCTCACCAGCAGCAGCACCAGCAGCCATCCATGCCTCCACTTCCGTCTCTCCACAAGCAGCCGTCCACGCCTCCACTTCCGTCTCACCAGCAGCAGCCGTCCACGCCTCCACTTCCATCTCACCACCAGCAGCACCAGCAGCCATCCACGCCTCCACTTATGTCTCACCACCAGCAGCCGTCCACGCCTCCACTTCTGTCTCACCACCAGTACCAGCAGTCGTCAACGCCTCCGCCTTGGAATGACCTTTGCAAGACTCTATTTGCAGTTTCCCAAACCTCCAAATTCCAGATTTAATTTGGACTAGTGGGGATCAAATATGTAATCAACAAATATCAGAAAAGTACAAGCAGAAAATCACAAAATTCCATTGGGAATTGAACTGGAAGGCTAACAATGGCCTTGGAGTGACGTTTTGCAGACTTTGTGTGCCATTTCACTGAGCTTCTATACCAAATATTCTCACCCCATTGGACTGAACTAAATCTGGAGTCCAGCACTATGATGCAAAACACAAAATCAAAAGAAAAAAATCCATTGGGAATTGCACCAGAAGCTGTCCAATGGCCTTGGAATGTGCTTTTAAAGACTCTATTAGCACTTTCCCAAATTCCAAATTCCAGATTTAATTCGATCTAATGGGGATCAAATATGGAATCAACTAATATCAGAAAAGCACAATTGGAAAATCACAAAATTCCATTGGGAATGTAACTGGAAGGCTAACAATGGCCTTGGAGTGACCTTTTGCAGACTTTGGGCCTGATTTACTAAAGGTTTGCGTGCGTAAAAACGTGTGCAAACTTGACACCACCCGCAAACCAATGTGCAAGCTGATCTACTAACCGCGTGCAAAGAGGACTGCGCCTCTCAAATGAGTAAAATAGCACACGCTGTTCATTTATTACTTTTGCCCTGATGAATAAACAATATGGGGCGTACCCGCCAGAAAGCGCTAAATACTGGGAGGGGAAAATGCAAATAGGTTAATTTACCACGCGCAATGAGATTTACCAACCCTGAAAGTAATTGCGGGGATTGTGATTGCGTCTGTATTTAATACGTTCGAAAGGAAGGTGCTAATCTGCCCAGCATTACGCACCGATGGCTGCTGTTATTGTGGCAAGGAGGCGACATCGCCAAAATCAAAGAATACGCAGAGAGAGAGTCTTTTCGGACTCGTGTAAATTTGTTTGGAATGAATGAAACCAGATAGTTGAAACTTAAGGGCTGATTTGGAGCCGGTCACAAGCACATGCAAAAGGAGAAAGTTTTATTTTGAATGTTAAATCGATATTATTCAGCAAAAGGTTGCCACAGAGGCACACTCATTTTTTTATTTGTGATAATAAATAAATCACGTGTTTTCATGGAGAAAAAAGTGTTTCTTATTGTGCGCCTACCTTGTTCTGCAGTTGGCTCTAGCGTGTCATACCCCAGTATCCCAGTTATCTGCTCCTCGCAGAAGGTGAGCTGCACCTGTTGGTTAGAGGCATCTCTTCCGCAGGCCCTCCACCTGTCTTGTTTTGCCGAAGTTTTATTAAAGGCCACTTTTTCTTTAGTTCTTCGCCTTATATCTTGCCACCTTCTTTTAACCTCATCTGCCGTTTTTTTTGTCTTACCAACTGCATTTATTGTATCGCAGATTTTCTCCCATATTGCGTTTCTTTTGGAAATGTTTAAATTTCTTTGCTGTAGTTCATGAATGTGTTTATTTGCCTCTTCCACTAATATCTCTAACTCCAACTCGTCAAATTTCATTTTGCGCTTGCGTCTATCCTGCTTTCCATCCAGACTCTCCATGGCGCAAACCGTAAGACACACAACACCTCATTTAAATACTGCGGTTTGCACCCGTTATAAATTGCGCGAGCATTCTTAGTTGATCACCCGCAAAACACACAATTACAGCACGCGCAAACTTTTTCAGTGCACGCGCAATTTAGTACTCTTTATTCAGGATCTTAGTAAATCAGGCCCTTTGTGTGCAATTTTCTCAAGCTTCTATACTTAATATTCTGATCCCATTGGACTGAACTAAATCTGGAGTCCAGCAATATGATGCAAAACACAAAATGAAAAGAAAAAATTCCATTGGGAATCGTACCAGAAGCTGTCCAATGGCCTTGGAATGTGCTTTTAAAGACTCTATTTGCAGTTTCCCAAACTTCCAAATTCCAGATTTAATTCGGTCTAATGGGGATCAAATATGGAATCAACAAATATCAGAAAAGCACAATCGGAAAATCACAAAATTCCATTGGGAATTGAACTGGAAGGCTAACAATGGCCTTGGAGTGACATTTTGTGGACTTTGTGTGAAATTTTCCTACACTTTCATAATTAATATTCTGACCCCATTGGACTGAACAAAATCTAGAGTCCAGCACTATGACGCAAAACACAAAATGAAAAGAAAAAAAATCATTGGAAATTGCATCAAAAGCTGTCCAATGGCCTTGGAATGAGCTTTTAAAGACTCTATGTGCAGTTTCCCAAAATTCCAAATTCCAGATTTAATTCGATCTAATGGGGATCAAATATGGAATCAACAAATATCAGAAAAGCACAATCGGAAAATCACAACATTTCATCGGAAATTGAACTGGAAGGCTAACAATGGCCTTAGAGTGACCTTTTGTGGACTTTGTTTGAAATTTTCCCACGCTTTCATAATTAATATTCTGACCCCATTGGACTGAACTAAATCTGGAGTCCAGCAATATGATGCAAAAACACAAAATGAAAAGAAAAAATTCCATTGGGAATCGCACCAGAAGCTGTCCAATGGCCTTGGAATGTGCTTTTAAAGACTCTATTTGCAGATTCCCAAACTTCCAAATTCCAGATTTAATTCGGTCTAATGGGGATCAAATATGGAATCAACAAATATCAGAAAAGCACAATCGGAAAATCACAACATTTCATCGGAAATTGAACTGGAAGGCTAACAATGGCCTTGGAGTGACTTTTTGTGGACTTTGTTTGAAATTTTCCCACGCTTTCATAATTAATATTCTGACCCCATTGGACTGAACTAAATCTGGAGTCCAGCAATATGATGCAAAACACAAAATGAAAAGAAAAAATTCCATTGGGAATTGTACCAGAAGCTGTCCAATGGCCCTGGAATGTGCTTTTAAAGACTCTATTTGCACTTTCCCAAATTTCCAAATTCCAGATTTAATTCGATCTAATGGGGATCAAATATGGAATCAACAAATATCAGAAAAGCACAATTGGAAAATCACAAAATTCCATTGGGAATGTAACTGGAAGGCTAACAATGGCCTTGGAGTGACCTTTTGCAGACTTTGTGTGCAATTTTCTCAAGCTTCTATACTTAATATTCTGACCCCATTAGACTGAACTAAATCTGGAGTCCAGCAATATGATGCAAAACACAAAATGAAAAGAAAAAATTCCATTGGGAATTGTACCAGAAGCTATCCAATGGCCTTGGAATGTGCTTTTAAAGACTCTATTTGCAGTTTCCCAAACTTCTAAATTCCAGATTTAGTTCAGTCTAATGGGGTTCAAATATGGAATCAACAAATATCAGAAAAGCACAATCGGAAAATCACAACATTTCATCGGAAATTGAACTGGAAGGCTAACAATGGCCTTGGAGTGACCTTTTGTGGACTTTGTTTGAAATTTTCCCACGCTTTCATAATTAATATTCTGACCCCATTGGACTGAACTAAATCTGGAGTCCAGCAATATGATGCAAAACACAAAATGAAAAGAAAAAATTCCATTGGGAATCGCACCAGAAGCTGTCCAATGGCCTTGGAATGTGCTTTTAAAGACTCTATTTGCACTTTCCCAAAATTCCAAATTCCAGATTTAATTCGATCTAATGGGGATCAAATATGGAATCAACAAATATCAGAAAAGCACAATCGGAAAATCACAAAATTCTATTGGGAATGTAACTGGAAGGCTAACAATGGCCTTGGAGTGACCTTTTGTGGACTTTGTTTGAAATTTTCCCAAACTTTCATACTTAATATTCTGACCCCATTGGACTGAACTAAATCTGGAGTCCAGCAATATGATGCAAAACACAAAATGAAAAGAAAAAATTCCATTGGGAATTGTACCAGAAGCTGTACAATGGCCCTGGAATGTGCTTTTAAAGACTCTATTTGCACTTTCCCAAATTTCCAAATTCCAGATTTAATTCGATCTAATGGGGATCAAATATGGATCAACAAATATCGAAAAGCACAATTGGAAAATCACAAAATTCCATTGGGAATGTAACTGGAAGGCTAACAATGGCCTTGGAGTGACCTTTTGCAGACTTTGTGTGCAATTTTCTCAAGCTTTCATAATTAATATTCTGACCCCATTGGACTGAACTAAATCTGGAGTCCAGCAATATGATGCAAAACACAAAATGAAAAGAAAAAATTCCATTGGAAATTGTACCAGAAGCTGTCCAATGGCCCTGGAATGTGCTTTTAAAGACTCTGTTTGCACTTTCCCAAATTTCCAAATTCCAGATTTAATTCGATCTAATGGGGATCAAATATGGAATCAACAAATATCAGAAAACCAATTGGAAAATCACAAAATTCCATTGGGAATGTAACTGGAAGGCTAACAATGGCCTTGGAGTGACCTTTTGCAGACTTTGTGTGCAATTTTCTCAAGCTTCTATACTTAATATTCTGACCCCATTGGACTGAACTAAATCTGGAGTCCAGCAATATGATGCAAAACACAAAATGAAAAGAAAAAATTCCATTGGGAATTGTACCAGAAGCTATCCAATGGCCTTGGAATGTGCTTTTAAAGACTCTATTTGCAGTTTCCCAAACTTCTAAATTCCAGATTTAGTTCGGTCTAATGGGGTTCAAATATGGAATCAACAAATATCAGAAAAGCACAATCGGAAAATCACAACATTTCATCGGAAATTGAACTGGAAGGCTAACAATGGCCTTGGAGTGACCTTTTGTGGACTTTGTTTGAAATTTTCCCACGCTTTCATAATTAATATTCTGACCCCATTGGACTGAACTAAATCTGGAGTCCAGCAATATGATGCAAAACACAAAATGAAAAGAAAAAATTCCATTGGGAATCGCACCAGAAGCTGTCCAATGGCCTTGGAATGTGCTTTTAAAGACTCTATTTGCACTTTCCCAAAATTCCAAATTCCAGATTTAATTCGATCTAATGGGGATCAAATATGGAATCAACAAATATCAGAAAAGCACAATCGGAAAATCACAAAATTCTATTGGGAATGTAACTGGAAGGCTAACAATGGCCTTGGAGTGACCTTTTGTGGACTTTGTTTGAAATTTTCCCAAACTTTCATACTTAATATTCTGACCCCATTGGACTGAACTAAATCTGGAGTCCAGCACTATGATGCAAAACACAAAATGAAAAGAAAAAATTCCATTGGGAATCGCACCAGAAGCTGTCCAATGGCCTTGGAATGTGCTTTTAAAGACTCTATTTGCAGTTTCCCAAACTTCCAAATTCCAGATTTAATAATTCGGTCTAATGGGATCAAATATGGAATCAACAAATATCAGAAAAGCACAATCGGAAATCACAACATTTCATCGGAAATTGAACTGGAAGGCTAACAATGGCCTTGGAGTGACTTTTTGTGGACTTTGTTTGAAATTTTCCCACGCTTTCATAATTAATATTCTGACCCCATTGGACTGAACTAAATCTGGAGTCTAGCAATATGATGCAAAACACAAAATGAAAAGAAAAAATTCCATTGGGAATTGTACCAGAAGCTGTCCAATGGCCCTGGAATGTGCTTTTAAAGACTCTATTTGCACTTTCCCAAATTTCCAAATTCCAGATTTAATTCGATCTAATGGGGATCAAATATGGAATCAACAAATATCAGAAAAGCACAATTGGAAAATCACAAAATTCCATTGGGAATGTAACTGGAAGGCTAACAATGGCCTTGGAGTGACCTTTTGCAGACTTTGTGTGCAATTTTCTCAAGCTTCTATACTTAATATTCTGACCCCATTGGACTGAACTAAATCTGGAGTCCAGCAATATGATGCAAAACACAAAATGAAAAGAAAAAATTCCATTGGGAATTGTACCAGAAGCTATCCAATGGCCTTGGAATGTGCTTTTAAAGACTCTATTTGCAGTTTCCCAAACTTCTAAATTCCAGATTTAGTTCAGTCTAATGGGGTTCAAATATGGAATCAACAAATATCAGAAAAGCACAATCGGAAAATCACAACATTTCATCGAAAATTGAACTGGAAGGCTAACAATGGCCTTGGAGTGACCTTTTGTGGACTTTGTTTGAAATTTTCCCACGCTTTCATAATTAATATTCTGACCCCATTGGACTGAACTAAATCTGGAGTCCAGCAATATGATGCAAAACACAAAATGAAAAGAAAAAATTCCATTGGGAATCGCACCAGAAGCTGTCCAATGGCCTTGGAATGACCTTTGCAAGATTCTATTTACAGTTTCCCAAACCTCCAAATTCCAGATTTAATTCAGACTAATGGGGATCAAATATGGAATCAACAAATATCAAAAAAAGTACAATCAGAAAATCACAAAATTCCATTGGGAATGTAACTGGAAGGCTAACAATGGCCTTGGAGTGACGTTTTGCAGACTTTGTGTGCAATTTTCCCAAGCTTCTATACTTAATATTCTCACCCCATTGGACTGAACTAAATCTGGAGTCAAGCACTATGATGCAAAACACAAAATGAAAAGAAAAAATTCCATTGGGAATCGCACCAGAAGCTGTCCAATGGCCTTGGAATGTGCTTTTAAAGACTCTATTTACAGTTTCCCAAACTTCCAAATTCCAGATTTAATTCGGCCTAATGGGTATCCAATATGGCATCTGCAAATATCAGAAAAGCAAAATAGGAAAATCAGAAAATTCCTTTGGGAATTGAACAAAAAGGACACCAATGGCCTTGGAGTGACCTTTTACCTACTTTATGTGCAATTTTCCCAAAATTCTGACCCTATTGGTCTGAATTAAATCTGGAATCTAGCCTAATGAGATAAAAGACAAAAGGAAAAGGAAACATTCCATTGGGAATTGCTTCAGACGGTGTCTAATGGCTTTGGAATGACCTTTGCAAGATTCCGTGTGCAGTTTCCCCAAACTTCCAAATTCTAGATTTAATCCTTTTGAATGGATATAAAATATAGACATTATGGAGCAAAGCACAAGAGTGGCAGAGTGGCTATCGGACCAAAATAGAAAGCTGTAGGGCTTCCATTATGAGCTTAAATAGATAAATCAAATATTGTATCTCACCTCTGGTCAAAATAACCCTCTTTGCACTTTCAAAATCATCCACCTTCAACCTCCTACAATGTATTATAGCGAATGAAAATGAATCTATTCAGAGTTTTTGAATGATTAAATGGCATAACTATGGTGACTTTTTAAAACTTTATTTGTAAACAACAAAATGAATGTAAACAACAAATTAATTGAAACTAGTCTCCCCTTTATGTGGCATAAAAACTAACAGGGAGTTAAAACAATTTGACAGAAAATAAAAATGCAAAGTAAAATAAGTTTAAAGAATTCAATCAATGAAAAAAACTGCTAAATTCAGTCATGTACACCCACAGGGAAATTTAACAACAGTGACCCTCAAGGTGAATGTCATAAGATGACAACAGCAGTGTATTGTTACAAAACCAGGTCATATTTGTTCCAAGGTTTGAATCAAGTTAACTTGACTGAGAAATTCTATACACTTCTATAGTCCCGTTAACCTGAATCAAACTCTTGAATCTCTGCCAAGTGGGCTCAGACTCTCCTCTCATGTCCAGATACATAGAGTCTCCCGATACGTCTGCATCCTCACTCAAGAAGCTCTGTGTTGGTTGCATCACTCCCTGACAGCTGTCAGGGAGGACACAACATGAATAAAATAATCAAAAACAAAGAATCACATGATATACCTGCACTCTTCCTCACCTGTATCTCTCCACTGTCCACAACCTCAGATTCCACTGACATGAACTCCACAGACTCCTCCTCTGTGTTGGTTGCATCACTCTCCGACACCTGTCAGGGAGGACACAGTATAGATAAAATAATCAAAAACAAAGGATCACATGATATACCTGCCCTCTTCCTCACCTGTATCTCTCCACTGTCCACAACCTCAGATTCCACTGACATGAACTCCACAGACTCCTCCTCTGTGTTGGTTGCATCACTCTCCAACACCTGTCAGGGAGGACACAGTATATATAAATTAATCATAAACAAGGAATCACATGATCGACCTGCCCTCTTCCTCACTTGTATCTCTCCACTGTCCACAATCCCAGACTCCACCGACATGACTTCCTGATACTCATGTTCTGACAAACTTGCATCAGTCTCTGGCAGCTGTCAGGGAGCACACAGTAATGATAAAATAATGTAAAACAAATAATCACCTGACCTACCTGCCCTCTTCCTCACCTGTACCTTTTCACTGTCCACAACCTCAGATTCCACTGACATGTCTTCCATATACTCCCATTCTGTGTCGGTTGATACGACTTCATCATTCTCATGTTCTGACACACTTCCATCAGTCTCTGGCAGCTGTCAGGGAGCACACAGTAATGATAAAATAATGTAAAACAAAGGCTTCACTTCCAATTCATACCAGAAACCTTTAATTGTGCCTCAGATTGAGCTTTTGGTGGCTTTCCATGCACTACAAGAAACTGTCAAAATGATTCCTAATAGTTACACACCTGTGGTGTATTCTTTACAGTTTTTGGCTGTGGATGGCCTTCATAGCTTACCCTAGTCGATCTACGATGCCACCAACTGCAGTAACAGAGTACTGCTGTTGAAACAATTACTACAATCACGATGACGAGTGATATTCCAATGATTTCACACTGGCTGAGGTATGGTGCAGGCTGATCAGGGGGCTTCATGGTCAAAACCTTCATGGTGACGACATCGACTCCAGCAGTCTTTCTCATCTTGCAGTGAAGATCCAAGAAAAATCTTGTGTTACTATTTGAACAACATTTCATAGGAACTGTCAAGAATCTGGAATTTTTCTGACACGGACCACATTTTGATCTATTACAGTAGTCAGGATCAACAGTCAACATGCTATGCACAGTTTAAAGAAAAAATGGAACAAATGCTTTAAACTGTCACCACAAATGCAATTAAATCATCCCCTTAAACAGATAATGTCTTTAGAAAACAACAAATATGAGTTTTAAACATGCAGACCAATTGAAAATGGTGGAAAAGTTGAGTTATTCATGAGCACCTTACCTCTGTGACCAGGACACTTGGAAATCCTTCAATAAAATGGACGCTGCTGGTTTCAACCTCCCACAACAATTTCTATGGGACGACAACAGATGACACCTACGTTGACAAAGATGTCTATGTGGTCAGATAGGTTGGTTGAGCAGGTGACCCACCTACAGAAGCTGCAGTCCAGTAGCAGGTCCAACTTTCAAGCTATTAACCTCAGTTGTGTCTTCACTGCTCCGCTTTCCTGTCTATTCACTTCCAATAAAGGTCATTAGACCCACAAATACTGAAAATGTGGATGCAAATTATCTTTTCAATGGCTCATAGATGTGAATTTGAATTTTTTAAATCATATTTCAGTCTATTAAGTGTCATTCTAGAAGTTACAAACTATAACATACCTTTAACAATTTTATTGTTTAATAACAATTATCTTGTTATAACAAATATCAAATTAAATTTTAACAAAATAGCAGCAGCAGCAGCAGGAGCCGTCCTTGCCTCCACTTCCGTCTCACCGCCAGCAACAGTCCTCGCCTCCACTTCCGTCTCACCAGCAGCAACAGTCCACGCCTCCACTTCCGTCTCAGCACCACCAGCAGCAGCCGTCTACGCCTCAACTTCCGTCTCACCAGAAGCAGCAGCTGTCCACGCCTCCACTTCCGTCTCACCAGCAGCAGCAGTCGTTCAAGCCTCCACTTCCCTCTCACCAGCAGCAGAAGCCGTCCACGCCTTCACTTCCATCTCACCAGCAGCAGCCGTCCACGCCTCCACTTCCGTCTCACCAGAAGCAGCAGCCGTCCACGCCTCCACTTCCGTCTCACCAGCAGCAGCAGCCGTCCAAGCCTCCACTTCCCTCTCACCAGCAGCAGCCGTCCAAGCCTCCACTTCCGTCTCACCAGCAGCAACAGTCCACGCCTCCACTTCCGTCTCAGCACCACCAGCAGCAGCCGTCCACGCCTCCACTTCCTTCTCACCACCACCAGCAGCAGCCGTCCACGCCTACACTTCAGTCTCACCACCAGCAGCAGCCGTCCACCCCTCCACTTCCGTCTCACCAGCAGCAGCAGCCGTCCAAGCCTCCACTTCCCTCTCACCAGCAGCAGCCGTCCACGCCTCCACTTCCGTCTCAGAACCACCAGCAGCAGCCGTCCACCCCTCCACTTCCGTCTCACCAGAAGCAGCAGCCGTCCACGCCTCCATTTCCGTCTCACCAGCAGCCGTCCATGCCCCCACTTCCGTCTCACCACCAGCAGAAGCCATCCACGCCTCCACTTCCGTCTCACCAGCAGCCGTCCACGCCTACGCTTCCGTCTCACCACCTGCAGCAGCCGTCCACGCCTCCACTTCCGTCTCACCACCAGCAGCAGCAGCCGTCCACGCCTCCGCTTCCGTCTCACCACCAGCAGCAGCTGTCCAAGCCTCCTTCCGTCTCACCAGCAGACGTCCACGTCTCCACTTCAGTCTTACCAGCAGCCGTCCACGCCTCCACTTCTGTCTCACCACCACCACCAGCAGCCGTCCACGCCTCCACTTCCGTCTCACCACCAGCAGCAGCTGTCCACGCCTCCACTTCTGTCTCACCAGCAGCAGCAGCAGCCGTCCACGCCTCCACTTCCATTTCACCAGCAGCCGTCCACGCCTCCCCTTCCGTCTCACCAGCAGCCGTCCACGCCTCCACTTCCGTCTCACCAGCAGCCGCCCACGCCTCCACTTCCGTCTCACCACCAGCAGCAGCCGTCCACGCCTCCACTTCCGTCTCACCAGCAGCCGTCCACGCCTCCATTTCCATCTTACCACCAGCAGCTTCAGTAGCTGTCCACGCCTCCGCTTCCGTCTCACCACCAGCAGCAGCCGTCCACGCTTCCACTTCCGTCTCACAAGCAGCAGGAGCAGCAGCTGTCCACGCCTCCACTTCCGTCTCACCACCAGCAGGAGCAGCAGCCGCCCACGCCTCCACTTCCGTCTCACCACCAGCAGCAGCATCAGCCGTCCACGCCTCCGCTTCCGTCTCACCACCAGCAGCAGCTGTCCAAGCCTCCATTTCCGTCTCACAAGCAGCCATCCACGCCTCCACTTCCGTCTCACAAGCAGCAGAAGCCGTCCACGCCTCCACTTCCCTCTCACCACCAGTAGCAGCAGCAGCCGTCCACGCCTCCACTTCCGTCTCACCACCAGCAGCAGCCGTCCACGCCTCCACTTCCGTCTCACCAGAAGCAGCAGCCGTCCACGCCTCCATTTCCGTCTCACCAGCAGCAGAAGCCGTCCACGCCTCCACTTCCCTCTCACCAGCAGCAGCCGTCCACGCCTCCACTTCCGTCTAACCACCACCAGCAGCAGCAGTCCACACCTCCACTTCTGTCTCACCACCAGCAGCAGCCGTCCACGCCTCCACTTCCGTCTCACCAGCAGCAGAAGCCGTCCACGCCTCCACTTCCCTCTCACCAGCAGCAGCCGTCCACGCCTCCACTTCCGTCTAACCACCACCAGCAGCAGCAGTCCACACCTCCACTTCTGTCTCACCACCAGCAGCAGCTGTCCACGCCTCCACTTCTGTCTTACCACCAGCAGCTTCAGTAGCTGTCCACGCCTCCGCTTCCGTCTCACCACCAGCAGCAGCCGTCCACGCTTCCATTTCTGTCTCACAAGCAGCAGGAGCAGCAGCCGTCCACGCCTCCACTTCCGTCTCACCACCAGCAGGAGCAGCAGCCGCCCACGCCTCCACTTCCGTCTCACCACCAGCAGCAGCATCAGCCGTCCACGCCTCCGCTTCCGTCTCACCACCAGCAGCAGCTGTCCAAGCCTCCTCTTCCGTCTCACCAGCAGCCGTCCATGTCTCCACTTCCGTCTCACCACCAGCAGGAGCAGAAGCCATCCACGCCTCCACTTCCCTCTCACCACCAGCAGGAGCAGAAGCCATCCACGCCTCCACTTCCCTCTCACCAGCAGCAGCCGTCCACGCCTCCACTTCCGTCTCACCAGAAGCAGCAGCTATCCACGCCTCCATTTCCGTCTCACCAGCAGCAGAAGCCGTCCACGCCTCCACTTCCCTCTCACCAGCAGCAGCCGTCCACGCCTCCACTTCCGTCTAACCACCACCAGCAGCAGCAGTCCACACCTCCACTTCTGTCTCACCACCAGCAGCAGCCGTCCACGCCTCCACTTCTGTCTTATCAGCAGCAGCAGCCGTCCATGCCTCCACTTCCATCTCACCACCACCAGCAGCAGCCGTACACGCCTCCTTTTCCGTCTGACCACCAGCAGCAGCAGGCGTCCACCCCTCCTCTTCTGTCTCAGCACCAGCAGCAGCTGTCCACGCCTCCACTTCTGTCTCACCAGCAGCAGCAGCCGTCTACGCCTCCACTTCCATTTCACCAGCAGCCGTCCACGCCTCCACTTCCCTCTCACCACCAGCAGGAGCAGCAGCAGCCGCCCACGCCTCCACTTCCGTCTCACCACCAGCAGCAGCCGTCCACGCCTCCACTTCCGTCTCACCAGAAGCAGCAGCCGTCCACGCCTCCATTTCCATCTCACCAGCAGCAGAAGCCGTCCACGCCTCCACTTCACTCTCACCAGCAGCAGCAGCCGTCCACGCCTCCACTTCCGTCTAACCACCACCAGCAGCAGCAGTCCACACCTCCACTTCTGTCTCACCACCAGCAGCAGCCGTCCACGCCTCCACTTCCGTCTCACCAGCAGCAGAAGCCGTCCACGCCTCCACTTCCCTCTCACCAGCAGCAGCTGTCCACGCCTCCACTTCCGTCTAACCACCACCAGCAGCAGCAGTCCACACCTCCACTTCTGTCTCACCACCAGCAGCAGCTGTCCACGCCTCCACTTCTGTCTTACCACCAGCAGCTTCAGTAGTTGTCCACGCCTCCGCTTCCGTCTCACCACCAGCAGCAGCCGTCCACGCTTCCATTTCCGTCTCACAAGCAGCAGGAGCAGCAGCCGTCCACGCCTCCACTTCCGTCTCACCACCAGCAGGAGCAGCAGCCGCCCACGCCTCCACTTCCGTCTCACCACCAGCAGCAGCATCAGCCGTCCACGCCTCCGCTTCCGTCTCACCACCAGCAGCAGCTGTCCAAGCCTCCTCTTCCGTCTCACCAGCAGCCGTCCATGTCTCCACTTCCGTCTCACCACCAGCAGGAGCAGAAGCCATCCACGCCTCCACTTCCCTCTCACCACCAGCAGGAGCAGAAGCCATCCACGCCTCCACTTCCCTCTCACCAGCAGCAGCCGTCCACGCCTCCACTTCCGTCTCACCAGAAGCAGCAGCCATCCACGCCTCCATTTCCGTCTCACCAGCAGCAGAAGCCGTCCACGCCTCCACTTCCGTCTAACCACCACCAGCAGCAGCAGTCCACACCTCCACTTCTGTCTCACCACCAGCAGCAGCCGTCCACGCCTCCACTTCTGTCTTATCAGCAGCAGCAGCCGTCCATGCCTCCACTTCCATCTCACCACCACCAGCAGCAGCCGTACACGCCTCCTTTTCCGTCTGACCACCAGCAGCAGCAGGCGTCCACCCCTCCTCTTCTGTCTCAGCACCAGCAGCAGCTGTCCACGCCTCCACTTCTGTCTCACCAGCAGCAGCAGCAGCCGTCTACGCCTCCACTTCCATTTCACCAGCAGCCGTCCACGCCTCCACTTCCGTCTCACCACCAGCTGCAGCCGTCCACGCCTCCACTTCCGTCTCACCAGCAGCCGCCCACGCCTCCGCTTCCGTCTCACCAGCAGCAGCCATCCACGCCTCCACTTCCATATCACCACCAGCAGCAGCAGCCGTCCACGCCTCCACTTCCGTCTCACCACCACCAGCAGCAGCAGCTGTCCACGCCTCCAATTCCATCTCACCACCAGCAGCAGCAGCCGTCCATGCCTCCACTTCTGTCTCACCACCAGCAGCAGCAGCAGCAGCCGTCCACGCCTCCACTTCCGTCTCACCACCACCAGCAGCCATCCACACCTCCACTTCCATCTAACCACCAGCAGCAGCAGCCATCCACGCCTCCACTTCCATATCACCACCAGCAGCAGCAGCCCTCCACTTCCATCTCACCAGCAGCCGTCCACGCCTCCACTTCCGTCTCACCAGTAGCAACCGTCCACGCCTCCACTTCCGTCTCACCAGTAGCAACCGTCCACGCCTCCACTTCCGTCTCACCACCAGCACCAGCAGCCATCCACGCCCCCACTTCCATCTCACCACCAGCAGCCATCCACGCCTCCACTTCCGTCTCACCACCAGCACCAGCTGCCGTCCACGCCTCCACTTCCGTCTCACCACCAGCAGCCGTCCACGCCTCCACTTCCGTCTCACTACCAGCACCAGCAGCCATCCACGCCCCCACTACCATCATCTCAGCAGCAGCAGCCACCAACGTTGTCACTTCTATTACAGTGGCAGCTGCTGCTAGGGTAACTGGGACTATCTCAGATTCAGGAATGATGAGTAGATTGTCGTCAGGTAGGGTTTCTACCATCAGTTCTTCTATAGAATCAAGGATGCCCTCCCTGGTGGGCTCAGGAACAATCTGGACCATAATAGCTGCCATAACAGTGGCGGCTGCTGCTGCAGAGACGGGTAAGATTAGCTGTCACCATCTCAGCAGCCGCCACTACCATCATCTCAGCAGCAGCAGCCGCAACTGGCTGTTTTCCATTGTGTTTGTCATAGTGATTAGAAACCTAATTTAATACAAGACACATGTTTAACATCATTTCATTTATTGAACAACTTTACATAACATTTCTGGAACCCTTTCACACGCCAGCTGCAGCCAATGTGACTGTCTCTGTCACCCCTGCCCCACTGCTGCGTCTTTCTCCGCCGCCGACTCCTACTCAACAACAGCAGCCGCCTCGTCCGCCGACTCCTCCTCACCAACAGCAGCCACCTCGTCCGCCGACTCCTCCTCACCAGCAGCAGGCGCTGCCTCGTCCGCCAACTCCTCCTCACCAACAGCAGCCGCCACCTCCTCCACCGACTCCTCCTCACCCGCCGCCGTCGTGTCCACCGACTCCTCCTCACCAACAGCAGGTGCCTCGTCCGCCGACTCCTCCTCACCAATAGCAGCAGCCGCCGTCGTGTCCGCTGACTCCTCCTCACCAGCAGCCGCCTCGTCCGCCGACTCCTCACCAGCAGCCGCCTCGTCCACCGACTCCTCCTCACCAACAGCAACAGCCGCCGTCGTGTCCACTGACTCCTCCTCACCAACAGCAATAGCCGCCTCGTCCACCGACTCCTCCTCACCAGCAGCAACAGCCGTCTCGTCCGCCGACTCCTCCTCACCAGCAGCCGCCTCGTCCGCCGACTCCTCCTCACCAGCAGCAGCAGCCGTCGACGCGTCCACCTTCATCTCACCAGCAGCCACTTCCACTGCTCCTTCTATCACAGTGGCAGCTGCTGCTAGGGTAACTGGGACTATCTCAGATTCAGGAATGATGAGTAGATGATCATCAGGTAGGGTTTCTACCATCAGTTCTTCTTCAGTAGAATCAAGGTTACCCTCCCTGGTGGGCTCAGGAACAATCAGAAGTCTCTGCACCTCTGGGACAATGGGTATCTCTGCAGGGGTGGTATCAAACATGCACTTTAGAGCCTCTTCCAAGACTGAACCTGTCTCTAGATCTGACAAAGGAACATCTGAAGAATCTGCATTTTGTGCGTCTTGCTTGCAAGCGGAAAAGGTCGATTTACTCTTGAACAGGAAATTGTCTGCTAGTCCTTGAGGCAATTTCTCTACCATGACAGAACATTTTGATGGTGTGTTCACACAGATGTTATCAGTTTTATCAGGGAAGGTCAACTTTCTCTTCAGGGTTCTGGAAGGTGAAAACTCCTCTGAAGATGAAGATGAAAAGCTTGACTCAGGGTCATCATTATATACAGGTTCCTCTTCGCTTGTCTCACTCGTCTCCATGAGGGAATCCTCTTCCTCTAATCTTGATGCTGCCATCTTCAAAGCCTTCATTCTTAGCTCTCGGGTTTTAAAATCCATGTCCTTGTCTGCCAGGGCAACATAAAATTTGTCGGCAGTGCTGGGATCATGGCACATTGATTTTGCCAGCTGCTTCCTCTCTTTTTCAGAGAGGTATTGATTGGCCTGAAACCCCAAGAAAGCACTTTAAAAACTGTATTAAAGCATTTTTTAAAAACATGTCTTAATGACAGTCAAGGCTCAAACAAAGTATGAATTGAAGTACCTTGACTAAACATCAAGATCATATGATTACTGTAGTACAGAATATCATTCAGGAATCTTGAAAGGGACAAATAAGCAAATGATCTGATTACCATTACCCAACAATGTTTAAGTGAAAATGGCTGCCCCTATTTCCACATGAATTTTCTAACTCAAAATTAAAACCAATGACCAAATTGCACATTCAAAATTCTGTCTTAAAGCAGGATTCCAACTTAAATTCAGTTTTATTTGTATAGTGTCTATTACAATGCACATTGTCTCTAGGCACTCCACAGAGACCCAGATCATGACCCCTGAGCAAATATCATTAAAGTTATATTAAATCCTAATCAAAGAAAAATGGCAGGCTAAGAAAACCATTAAGCCAAACAGTGGCAAGAAAAAACTCCACTAGGAGGAAGAAACCTGGACCAGGACCTGGATCATAAGGAGGACCTTCCTGATGAAGACCAGCTGGATAAAGAAAGAAAAGAGGAGGGAAATCCTACCTGAGTAGCCTCCCCCTGGGCCAGCCAGATAGTGCCTGACTGGTGGTGGGTCTGGAGGACCAGCTGGTGGTGGAAAGGGGGCCGGAGATGGAGCCGGGGATGGAGGCCTCCCCCTGGGCCAGCCGGGTGGTGCCTGGCTGGTGGTGGGTCTGGAGGACCAGCTGGTGGTGGAAAGGGGGCCGGAGATGGAGCCAGGGATGGAGGCCTCCCCCTGGGCCAGCCGGGTGGTGCCTGACTGGTGGTGGGTCTGGAGGACCAGCTGGTGGTGGAAAGGGGGCCGGAGATGGAGCCGGGGATGGAGGCCTCCCCCTGGGCCAGCCGGGTGGTGCCTGACTGGTGGTGGGTCTGGAGGACCAGCTGGTGGTGGAAGGGGGCCGGGGATGGAGCCAGGGATGGAGGCCTCCCCCTGGGCCAGCCGGGTGGTGCCTGACTGGTGGTGGGTCTGGAGGACCAGCTGGTGGTGGAAGGGGGCCGGGGATGGAGGCCTCCCCCTTGGCGAGCCGGGTGATGCCTGACTGGTGGTGGGTCTGGAGGACCAGCTGGTGGTGGAAAGGGGGCCGGAGATGGAGCCGGGGATGGAGGCCTCCCCCTGGGCCAGCTGGGTGGTGCCTTACTGGTGGTGGGTCTGGAGGACCAGCTGGTGGTGGAAGGGGGCCGGGGATGGAGGCCTCCCCCTTGGCCAGCCGGGTGATGCCTGACTGGTGGTGGGTCTGGAGGACCAGCTGGTGAAGGCCGGGGCCGGGGATGGAGGCCTCCCCCTGGGCCAGCCGGGTGGTGCCTGACTGGTGGTGGGTCTGGAGGACCAGCTGGTGGTGGAAAGGGGGCCGGAGATGGAGCCGGGGATGGAGGCCTCCCCCTGGGCCAGCCGGGTGGTGCCTGACTGGTGGTGGGTCTGGAGGACCAGCTGGTGGTGGAAGGGGGCCGGGGATGGAGGCCTCCCCCTTGGCCAGCCGGGTGATGCCTGACTGGTGGTGGGTCTGGAGGACCAGCTGGTGGTGGCCGGGGCCGGGGATGGAGGCCTCCCCCTGGGCCAGCTGGGTGGTGACTGACTGGTGGTGGGTCTGGGGGACCAGCTGGTGGTGGCCAGGGCCGGGGATGGAGGCCTCCCCCTGGGTTAGCCGGGTGGTGCCTGACTGGTGGTGGGTCTGGAGGACCAGCTGGTGGTGGAAGGGGGCCGGGGATGGAGGCCTCCCCCTTGGCCAGCTGGGTGGTGCCTGACTGGTGGTGGGTCTGGAGGACCAGCTGGTGGTGGCCGGGGCTGGAGATGGAGCCGGGGATGGAGGCCTCCCCCTGGGCCAGCTGAGTGGTGCCTGACTGGTGGTGGGTCTGGAGGACCAGCTGGTGGTGGAAAGGGGGCCGGAGATGTAGCCGGGGATGGAGGCCTCCCCCTGGGCCAGCCGGGTGGTGCCTGACTGGTGGTGGGTCTGGAGGACCAGCTGGTGGTGGCCAGGGCCAGAGATGGAGCCGGGGATGGAGGCCTCCCCCTGGGCCACCTGAGTGGTGCCAGCTGGTGGTGGCCGGGGCTGGAGATGGAACCGGGGATGGAGGCCTCCCCCTGGGCCAGCTGAGTGGTGCCTGACTGGTGGTGGGTCTGGAGGACCAGCTGGTGGTGGAAAGGGGGTCGGAGATGGAGCTGGGGATGGAGGCCTCCCCCTGGGCCAGCCGAGTGGTGCCTGACTGGTGGTGGGTCTGGAGGACCAGCTGGTGGTGGCCAGGGCCAGAGATGGAGCCGGGGATGGAGGCCTCCCCCTGGGCCATCCGGGTGGTGCCTGACTGGTGGTGGGTCTGGAGGACCAGCTGGTGGTGGCCGGGGCCGGGGATGGAGGCCTCCCCCTGGGCCAGCCGGGTGGTGCCTGACTAGTGGTGGGTCTGGAGGACCAGCTGGTGGTGGCCGGGGCCGGAGATAGAGCTTGGGATGGAGGCCTCCCCCTGGGCCAGCCGGGTGGTGCCTGACTGGTGGTGGGTCTGGAGGACCAGCTGGTGGTGGCCTGGGGCCGGAGATGGAGGCCTCCCCCTGGGCCAGCCGGGTGGTGCCTGACTGGTGGTGGGTCTGGAGGACCAACTGGTGGTGGAAAGGGGGCCGGAGATGGAGCTGGGGATGGAGGCCTTCCCCTGGGCCAGCCGGGTGGTGCCTGACTGGTTGTGGGTCTGGAGGACCAGCTGGTGGTGGAAGGGGGCCGGAGATGGAGCCGGGGATGGAGGCCTCCCCCTGCGCCAGCCGGGTGGTGCCTGAATGGTGGTGGGTCTGGAGGACCAGCTGGTGGTGGAAGGGGGCCGGAGATGGAGCCGGGGATGGAGGCCTCCCCCTGGGCAAGCCGGGTGGTGCCTGACTGGTGGTGGGTCTGGAGGACCAGCTGGTGGTGGCCTGGGGCCGGAGATGGAGGCCTCCCCTGGGCCAGCCATGTGGTGCCTGACTGGCGGTGGGTCTGGAGGACCAGCTGGTGGTGGAAGGGGCCCGGAGATGGAGCTGGGGATGGAGGCCTCCCCCTGGGCCAGCCGGGTGGTGCCTGACTGGTGGTGGGTCTGGAGGACCAGCTGGTGGTGGAAGGGGGCCGGAGATGGAGCCGGGGATGGAGGCCTCCCCCTGGGCCAGCTGGGTGGTGCCTGACTGGTGGTGTAATAATAATAATATATGTAAATGTGGAATTAATCAGCAGAGATTCCATATTCGCATCTATTTTATGATGTTTTCAAATTGCAGAAATTTTGTTAATTTCTTCTTAAAACAGTTCAAAAGTGCATAAAAACACTGGCAATTATGGCATAAATGTATTTCACACTCCAAAAGATGATTTGTGTCAGAGAATTTAACAAATTAGTACCAACTCCAACTCACCATGTGCTGCTTGCTGATGCTGTTGCTAACTCTAGACTCCTCCTTTTAGCAGAGGAAATCCACATTTTCATATAAACACTACATAGAATATGTATAGATCTAATTCTGGAGGGAATATATCTGAATAAATACAAATGTGGATTTTTTTTTGTCCCTCAGCACAATTGTGAAAATAGTAAATGTTTATTAATATGAAAGCATTTTTTTTAAAACAAAGTATCATCCAGTTTGTTATTGGTCAATAGATTTTTTCTATTACCTGTGACAATATTGAACTTTGAAATTTGAGCAATATTTTACATTTTGTGTAAGATACTCTATTCACTCAGATGTGAATATTCCATATTTCTGTACAATATTCTATTGGGAATTGCACTGAAAGGTGTCCAATAGCTTTGGAATGATCTTTTGAAGAAACTATGTGCAGTTTCCCCAAAGATCCAAACTCGATTCAATTTGATTCGGTCTAATGGGGATCAAATATGAAGTCTAGCACTATGGAGCAAAACATGATGAAAATCAGAAAATTCCATCAGGAATCAGACTGGAAATCAACTCATGGCCTTGGAATGACCTTTTCAGCACTTTCTTTGCAGTTTCCCCAGACTTCCATACTCCAACTTTGGACCCCATTGGACTGAATTAAATCTGGAGTGTTGCATTATGGGCACAAACACAATGGGAAAACAATAGTTTCCATTGGGAGGTGGACCGCAAGGCTTCCTATGGCCTTGGAATCATCCTTTGTGAACTCGATGTGGAGTTTCTCCAAACTTCCAAACTCCACATTTAATTTGGTCTCATGGGGACAAAATATGCAGTCTTGCATTATATCCACAAAATGTATTCAACTTGGAGTCATAGATGGAAATGTGGGTGTAACTCAATTCTTCTCAACCAAACCAACCACAAAAGACCATTGAAAACAAAAAACACATTTTCATAGATAGAAAGAGTGGCAGAGTGGCTATCGGACCAAAATAGAAAGCTGTGGGGCTTCCATTATGAGCTTAAACAGATAAATCAAAGACTTGAACTCACCTCTGGTCAAAATAACCCTCTTTGCACTTTCAAAATCATCCACCTTCAAGCTCCTACAATGGCTCATAGTGAATGAAAATTAATCTATTCAGAGTTTTTGAAGAATTAAACGGCATAACTATGGTGACTTTTTAAAAACTTTATTTGTAAACAACAAAATGCCTTTCACAGATTTAAGTGTGTTATGTATTTAAACTAGTCTCCCCTTTATGTGGCATCAAAACAAACAGGGAATTAAAACTATTAGACATAAGAAAATAAAAATACAAAGTAAAATAAGTTTAAAGAATTCAATCAATTAAAAGAAACTGTACACCCACAGGGAAATTTAACAACAGTGACCCTCAAGGTGAATGTCATAAGATGACAACAGCAGTGTATTATTACAAAACCAGGTCAAATTTGTTCCAAGGTTTGTGTGGGCTCAGACTCTCATGTCCAGATACACAGAGTCTCCCCATATGTCTGCATCCTCACTCAAGAAACTGCTATGTGTTGGTTGCATCACTCTCTGACAGCTGTCAGGGAGGACACAAGATGAATAAAATAATCAAAAACAAAGAATCACATGATCTACCTGCACTCTTCCTCACCTGTATCTCTCCACTGCCCACAACCTCGGATTCCACTGACATGATCTCCACAGACTCCTCCTGTGTGACTGTTGCATCACTCTCTGACATCTGTCAGGGAGGACAAGGTGTGAATAAAATAATCAAAAACAGGAATCACATGATCTACCTGCCCTCTTCCTCACCTGTATCTCTCCACTGTCCACAACCTCAGATTTCACCGACATGATTCCCATGACTCCATACTCCCCTTCCTTGTCAGTTGGCATGACTTCCCCATACTCATGTTCTGACACACTTCCATCAGTCTCTGGCAGCTGTCAGGGAGCACACAGTAATGATAAAATAATGTAAAAGAAATAATCACCTGACCTACCTGCCCTCTTCCTCACCTGTATCTCTCCACTGTCCACAACCTCAGATTTCACCGACATGATTCCCATGACTTCATACTCCCCCTCTTTGTCAGTTGGCATGACTTCCCCATACTCATGTTCTGACACACTTCCATCAGTCTCTGGGCAGCTGTCAGGGAGCACACAGTAATGATAAAATAATGTAAAAGAAATAATCACCTGACCTACCTGCCCTCTTCCTCACCTGTATCTCTCCACTGTCCACAACCTCAGATTTCACCGACATGATTCCCATGACTTCATACTCCCCCTCTTTGTCAGTTGGCATGACTTCCCCATACTCATGTTCTGACACACTTCCATCAGTCTCTGGCAGCTGTCAGGGAGCACACAGTAATGATAAAATAATGTAAAAGAAATAATCACCTGACCTACCTGCCCTCTTCCTCACCTGTATCTCTCCACTGTCCACAACCTCAGATTTCACCGACATGATTCCCATGACTTCATACTCCCCCTCTTTGTCAGTTGGCATGACTTCCCCATACTCATGTTCTGACACACTTCCATCAGTCTCTGGCAGCTGTCAGGGAGCACACAGTAGTAATGATAAAATAATGTAAAACAAATAATCACCTGACCTACCTGCCCTCTTCCTCACCTGTATCTCTCCACTGTCCACAACCTCAGATTTCACCGACATGATTCCCATGACTTCATACTCCCCCTCTTTGTCAGTTGGCATGACTTCCCCATACTCATGTTCTGACACACTTCCATCAGTCTCTGGCAGCTGTCAGGGAGCACACAGTAATGATAAAATAATGTAAAACAAAGGATTCACTTCCAATTCATACCAGAAACCTTTAATTGTGCCTCAGATTGAGCTTTTGGTGGCTTTCCATGCACTACAAGAAACTGTCAAAATGATTCCTAATAGTTACACACCTGTGGTGTATTCTTTACAGTTTTTGGCTGTGGATGGCCTTCATAGCTTACCCTAGTCGATCTACGATGCCACCAACTGCAGTAACAGAGTACTGCTGTTGAAACAATTACTACAATCACGATGACGAGTGATATTCCAATGATTTCACCCTGGCTGAGGTATGGTGCAGGTGGATCAGGGGGATTCATGGTCAAAACCTTCATGGTGACGACATCGACCCCAGGGGTCTTTCTCACCTTGCACTGATATACACCAGCATCTGTTGTTTGAACAGAACTCAGGACAAGAGAAGCGTTACCGACTGAAGGGTCGAGAAGTGCAAATTTAACTCGGATGTGAAAGTTCTTGACAAATCCCCCAGAAAACTAGAGGATGACGATGCTTTCCTTGTGGATGTCTGGGGGCTGGATGGTCCATTCAATGTCAAGTGGTCCAATGTCCTCTTCATTTGTCCAGTACACACAAGGCAGAGTTGCACAGCCTCCAATATATGCATAAATTGGTTCTCTTGGCCTAGAGACATAGATCCCCACAACTAATGATGTCCAAACAAGGATGGAACAGCAAACGTAAGAGCGGGGACATTTCTAGAATAGATCCTGGAGAATTTATATGGAAAAGATCCAAGAAAAATCTTGTGTTACTATTTGAACAACATTTCATAGGAACTGTCAAGAATCTGGAATTTTTTCTGACACGGACCACATTTTGATCTATTACAGTAGTCAGGATTAGCAGTCAACATGCTATGCAAAGTTTAAAGAAAAAATGGAACA
>JAGFBZ010002833.1:0-22090 GCA_018398805.1 Hirundichthys speculiger
GTTGAAAATCAACTCAGCTTCTAATCAATAATCAATGTTAACTCTGTATGTTAAAGTGGCTTGATGTCAGCACCCACAGTATGAGGAGAGAATCTGCTGCAGATGTGATGTAAACAGGCCAGGGCTAGTCAAAACAAAGGCAGGAGTGGAGTAACAGAAAGGTGGTAATTATAATGTGATTTGTAATCAATCTCTAATCAATGAAATGTGTGATTCTAGTCAATGGTCAGAAACAAGATGTATTAATGATGTTGGAATAGATCTATGTCAATTCTGTATGATTTATTTCTCGTTGGGTCAAGACACTATGTATCAGTACTGCCAGCGGCTGAGCTGAGCTGCCGAGGGTCACTGTGTGCCGCAATGGAATGAAAACAACGGCTATGTTTATCAAACAGGAGCAGAGATGGATGAAAACCGAATAAGTTATTATATCGGTTTTTATAAGGTAAAAGTCGCAATGAAAATAATAATTAGCCCTGAGGATACTCCTAAAATAGAGGGGAAATAGATTGAACGAAGTATGAATCAAGGTTTGATAATTAGGCTACTTTTCGATTGAGAGAGAGGTGACTGGTTATCCCAAACAATTCTGCCAGCTCAAAGCTACGGAGACACAACAGCAAGCAGGAGAGAGTTCCTCAGTGTAAACATTAAAGTTACTTCGCCATACACAATACTGGGGCCAGGTGTCTGGGTCAAAGGCGAGAAGGGTGGCAGATCAGAGTGGCCTTGGTTAAGTGGCTGTGTGCTTTGTGCAGAAGTATCGTGAATGAGCCGCAGGCTGCAGACTGCAGATCATTACCAAATTCTGTGATTAAATACGAACCAATTAATCAATCAGTTAATGAAGCTTTGGAACATACATTGGTACATAGATCATTAGATAAGGGTTAGCTTTAGCAGATAAGCTTTAGCTTAACGAGCTATATGGCCAAAACAACAAGGTAACCTTGGGAAGAGTCTTGTGATGGCATGATGTCATGATGATTAGGTGAACACCCCTGCTGTTCGGTAAACCTATGAAATGATTGTGGGACATGGCCTGTGAATTATGCATGATGTAAAGGAGGGATTATGTAAAATTATGCACGCCTCTGTATATGTAGATAACCAATCAGAAGTGTCGTGAGTTTGGGGGAAATTATGTACGCATATGCAAATGTGAGAGAACCAATCAAGAGTGTGAAAGACCAAAAAGGGACATTTTGGGTCTGAAGCAGGCTGGACGAGAGAGAGAGAGAGAGAGAATGCCATAAAAAGAGAAGACAGAAAGAATTCGTCGTTCTTCCGTGGGGCGTCTTCGAAGAAGCAAGGACTAGCTGGACCAAGGGGAGCTGACCAACCATCGGAGGGAAAGACCTGAAGGATTTATTCCTCAAGAACAGAAGAAGACGCAAGAATGGATTAACCATTTTTCCAACACTTGAGGAAGATAATTGGAGTTTTTCAGATTTACCCTAGCTCACTGCTAGCAAGGAGGGGGGGCGAACCAGAGTTCCCGGGGGCCCGACCTTGTGCTCTCTCTCTCTCTGCAAGCGGCCTTGAACAACGCAAAGGCGCCACATTGCGTACCAGCCTGTCCTTGAACCAACCAGATGGATCGATTTGTAAGCCACAGCTTTAATTTGCCTTTTTATGTAGAATTAGAATTTGTATAACCAATCAATGCTGCTGCTCAACCTTGCTAATCTGCTTTAATAAATATAAAAACTATCATAAGACATCGTGGTGGACATTACATCTGTATTCACAATTGTAATGACCTTGGTTATGCCTCTGCACTAGTAACATAGATTTTTATTGGTTATTCTAGTCATATATTGTCACATATCCTTGGGGCTTGCTGTCCAAGCCACTAAATTTATCCTAGCCGGTAACAAGAGCCCAGATCTTAAGAGGGGAGCTGCAAATTAACAGACGTGACCGATAGCTGGACTTTGAGCCAATTGGCTATTCCTCTTAGGTCAGTTATTGGGGGAAGCGGGGTATACGGCTGGAAGTTGTATGCAGTGAGAGCTAGGCGAATCCCCTCGACACCAGCTTAAATAAGTTGAGGAAATCTTAGCGAGGTGAACCCCCCTAGACCGCAACTTCTTACCCGAAGAGATGGAGAGCTGGTCCCGGTGACAGACTCTGCTAGTCAGAGACTGAACCAAAACTGGGGGATCTAACACCTCTTTCCATCTGATGTATCAGGTTGGTGTACGACAGTCTGTCCTTCTGCCTCCTTTCTGCAATTTAAAAAACTTAAACTCTCTCTGAATGATCACTTCCTGTTTCTGGTTCTTCATTTCTTGTTCAACATCCTCGTCTTCATCGTTGATCACAGTGTCCCTGGATTGTTAATAGTCTGATGCTCATCTCATTGAAACATTTCCACTTCTACTCACATTTCTTTGAGTTGATCCAGCTGCAGATGGTCTCAGCAGGGTCAACACGTCTCAGCCAAGTCCTCCAGATCCACTTCTGTTAGATGTGACCCGCTCCAGACGCTGCATGTGGCAGCTGGCACCGATCAAAGCAAATCCTGCAACGTGGGGTCAATCATGACCACATCTGTAATGTGGGTCCCACTTAAACACCAGCACACCAGCTGAAGTGTTGCAACAGCTGCTGGCCTGTCAGCCTTTTCCTGCTCAGAACCTTGGTTCCTTATCGAGCCTCTGGTGGTTTTAGGGGTAAAGCTGCCAGGCTTCACATGCTGACGTCTTGTTTTTCTCAGCATCAGATAGCTGTTGGCTGTTTCTGGGTCCAGGGTGGGCTCACAGGCATCTGGTTGAACAAACCAACCCAAAACAGAGCTGCAGAGCTTGGTTAGCTCAGCGCTAGCAGGCAGGTGGAAGTCTGATTCTGTTGAATCTTCAGTGGATTCCTTCAGTGAATGTTGGCAGTTTTTCCTGGAAATCAGTCTCCACTGTAGAACGTGTCCCAGATTAAACCAAAGAACACTCAAGGACAAATATTTACGGCAGCGCTACAAAACGTTTTATCGATGTGAATTCAGCAGCTGTCCAGTCATTTATTAACTTCTAGGAAATAAAAGCAGCTAAAATGCACCAGGTTTTAACTGGATCACTTCAACAGAACTCTGAAGATGAAGGTGAGTTTATGATTTCTAACGTGAACGTGACTCTCATCAGCACTTCTGTTTGGTTCCAGGTTCATTAACCTTCTAAGTTCTTCCAGGTAACCTTTCACTCTGACTCTCCATTTACAGCTTTATCCTCTGTTGTGTTTTTCTAAGAATCTAATAATAAGTAAATAGTAAATATTCTTTGACTAGTGATGTTCAGAAACTGATGTATGTGCTTAGTTTCAGAGCAGGACTTGTTTTAAGACGATCACAGAGTGAATGTTCAATGTTACAAAGTATTTTATTTATGTTTTATTTAACAACTGTCTGCATGTAGATTAATGGTCAGTGTCATAGTTTAGTTAAAGTCACATATATATGCATGTTGATGGTGCAGCAGATGTCAGTTTTCCTGTGAGAGTTCTTCAGCAGCCCTCTAGGACAGTCTGATCTAACATGATTCATTAATACGTAAAACCTTCATTCTGTTCAGCTAATTCAGACGATACATTCACTTAATCATGTAGAGACTAATTCAGACTAATTCAGTTATACATGTAGAGACTAATTCAGACTAATTCAGACTAATTCAGTTATACATGTAGAGACTAATTCAGACTAATTCAGACTAATGCATTTATACATGTAGAGACTAATTCAGACTAATTCAGACTAATTCAGTTATACATGTAGAGACTAATTCAGACTAATTCAGTTTTACATATAGAGACTAATTCAGACTAATTCAATTATACATTTAGAGACTAATTCAGACTAATTCAGTTTTACATATAGAGACTAATTCAGACTAATTCAGTTATACATGTAGAGACTAATTCAGACTAATTCAGTTATACATGTAGAGACTAATTCAGACTAATTCAGTTTTACATATAGAGACTAATTCAGACTAATTCAGTTATACATTTAGAGACTAATTCAGACTAATTCAGTTATACATGTAGAGACTAATTCAGACTAATTCAGTTATACATATAGATACTTAATCAGACTAATTCAGTTTTACATATAGAGACTAATTCAGACTAATTCAGTTATACATGTATAGAGACTGATTCAGACTAATTCAGTTTTATATATTGATATTCCTGTGAATACACAGATGCACACATACATTCAATTCAATTCAATTCAATTTTATTTGTATAGCGTCTGTTACAATGTCAATTGTATCTAGGCGGTTAACAGAGACCCAGAGCAAATATCATTAACTAAAATTATAATATTACATAATACATGTACCTTAAGGTAGAGATACATACAGGTGAGTACATAAAGATATGAACATACATGCATGAAATCACCCGATAAAGACTTTAAGGATAAATCCTTGAAACTTTGGCAGCTCTGCTCTAATCTAATAAAATACAAATTTTAAGTATTAGATAAGGATACAGGGTGTAATAAAATAACATATCCCCTGCATAATCAGAGCTGGGACAGTGTGGTTGTATTGTCTCTGTGGTAGCCTCTAAAAGACTAAGACTAACCAGCCAGCAACAAGCCAACACACCACCAGGGACCATCCTCCCTCTTAAAGGGGAGTTTTTCCTGCTACTGTTTGGCTTTAAAGGGTTTTTCTCCCACTAGGGGAGTTTTTTTTTACTTGCTATTGTTTCTTTAATTAGGATTTAATATTATCTATACACACCGAGCAACAACCACCACAGTGGCGTAGTGTTTCAAAGTTATTGATGAGACGACTGCAGTATGTGGACGTGGAAGGTTTTGGTTTGACTGCTGCTGTTTCTGACTGTCAGAAATGTTGATGTTTGTCCTGAAATAACCTGAAAGCTGCTCCTCTGCTGCAGCTGCTGTCAGTCCTCCTTCTGGTCCTGGTTCCTCAGTTGACCACCTGCCTGGACCTCATCCTCCCGCTGGACTGCAGTGACATCTACAACAATGATAACAACCAGTCCAGTGGAGTGTACACCATCTATCCCATCGGAGCCACGTCTGCTGTCCAGGTACGCTCACAATTACTTTACAGAGTATTAGAGGACTGGATTCTGAATGTTTTAAATGGATAAGATCAAATTCATTTAGTTTCATCCCTAACTCCTAGAAACTGGAGAACTGCAGCCTCTAGTGGTCTGTAGAGGAACTGCAGCCTCTAGAGGTCGGTAGAGGAACTGCAGCCTATATTGGTCAGTAGAGGAACTGCAGCCTCTAGTGGTCGGTAGAGGAACTGCAGCCTCTAGTGGTCGGTAGAGGAACTGCAGCCTCTAGTGGTTGGTAGAGGAACTGCAGTCTCTAGTTGTCGGTAGAGGAACTGCAGCCTCTAGTGGTCAGTAGAGGAACTGCAGCCTCTAGTGGTCAGTTGAGGAACTGCAGCCTCTAGTGGTCAGTAGAGGAACTGCAGCCTCTAGTGGTCAGTTGAGGAACCGCAGCCTCTAGTGGTCGGTAGAGGAACTGCAGCCTCTAGTGGTCGGTAGAGGAACTGCAGCCTCTAGTGGTCGGTAGAGGAACTGCAGCCTCTAGTGGTCCGTAGATGGAACTGCAGCCTCTAGTGGTCAGTGTTTGTTCTCCAGTGGTGTCAGTGATGGAAACCTGACTTAGATCCTTGGTAACCCTGGATAAAAGCCTGTGGGGGACAAAATGAGACAAAGGTCTGTTGAGTCCCGTCTCCACTGATTTATCTGTGTGTCCAGGTCTACTGTGACATGGACTCACTCGGAGGACGATGGACGGTGAGTGTTTGAACTCATCAGTTTCAGCTGGTGTTCAGACTGATGGGTCTGTCAGATTTCTGCTGTGTCCAGCTGCTCAACCACCTTCACGTCCCCCCAGGTGTTCCAGAGGAGGATGGACGGCTCGCTGAACTTCTACAGAGGCTGGGACCAGTACAAGACGGGCTTTGGGAGCGCTGCTGGAGAGTACTGGCTCGGTGAGACCTGAACCCGAACCAGCCACTGAAGATCATTGAGAAGCTCCACTGAACTCTGAGGTGACTTCAGATGTGGATCTAGAAACCTCTGAGATGAACTCTAGATGTTTCTGTGTTTCAGGTCTGGAGAGTCTCTTCCATCTCACTCTGAGGAAAAAGTACGAGCTGCTGGTGGACATGGAGGACTTTGAAGGAAACAAGGCGTTTGCTCGTTACTCCTCCTTCTCCATCGACCCAGAGTCCTTCGGATACACGCTGCATGTGTCTGGATTCACCGATGGAGGGGCAGGTGGGTGTCTGATCAGAAACGAGCAGCTCGACTTCAGGTGACGCCATGATAGGAGCAACAGGTTAGGTGCGAGGCTTTTTTAAAAAAAAAGGTTAAAAATCTGAGACAACAGCAAATATTAAAGGTCTTCATACTTGAAATTACTTCTACAACAAGATGGCATCATCTCTCCGAAACAAAGGACAACGGAACTCTGAAACTGGAAAGGTAACAGACGAAAGTCCGTCGAACACGGACGATGCTAGCTTGGATGCTACTCGCCACAAGAGTCAAACGGTGTGCGATGCAGAGATGTCGCTGTTAGAAGAAATGAGAAAACTCCGCGAGGAAAAGACTGCACAGACTCTGGGACGCTTGGAAAAGGTGGTGACAGACATCAAGGAAACAGCTTTGCGATCATCAGCAGAGGATTTGTGATCTCGAAGGGAGAGTCAGCGACGCGGAAAACACAGAGGCAAGTCAACATCGTGTATTACGGTACTTGCTGCAACACGATAAACAACTGACGGCTGTTTGTGATGATCTGCAAAATAGATTAAGGAGGAATAATCTTCGAATATCCCAAATACCAGAGGGAAGCGAGCAGAGAGATGTGGGTGCATTTGTGAAAGATCTGTTGCCTGAAGTCTTGAAACTGCCACCTAACATGGACATTAAACTTGAGCGAGCACACCGCTCACTCCAGACCGGACCGACAGACCCAGCAGCTCCCCAGATCGATCATCGTGAGGTTCCTGGACGCAGCGGTGAAAGATACTGTTTTTGGAAGAATATCAAAGAAGAGATGGAAAAAATTTGTGTAAAGAGAAGTACCTTCAAATGTTTTGTTCTACTTACTTGGAGCTGTACCGGTCAGGGATTTTAATGCAGAGCAGAGATATATTTAGCATGTTTTAGTTCTGGTTGCTAAAAAAATTATAACAGTAAATTGGAAGAGTCCCAACTCACCAACTCTGACAGGATGGAAACAAAGACTGAAACAAGTTTACATCATGGAAAGAATGATTGCATATGAAAACTGACCTTTTTAAGCAGAGATGGCACAAAGTTGAAGATTATCTGAAAGGGTAAAACATCCTGGGTAGTTTCACCTGTCATGACATGAGGTGTCCTATAGGTGTGGAGGTATCTGTGTGCATTTTTGTATTTTCTTAAAACCTGTGTATAAATATTTTGATGTTTGGCATATTTCAAAAAAAAAAAAAATTATCTCTCCCTCTTTCTTCCTTGTCTCAGATACTCTGTCTTATTCTGTTTTATACTGTTTCAAAAATCTAAATAAAAAGTAAAAAAAAAAAAGAAAAAAAAAGAAACAAGCAGCTCCATACACAACTCTGGACAACCCAACAGATATTGGAGTTTAGGACAAAGCGGGAGCATCAGAGGCTGGAGGGAGTTTCCTCTCTAACAGAAACAAAGTTCATGGTGTTTCCTAACGATACCTGTTTTTAAGTCCTCTGCCTAAAAATGGCCAATTTAAAAATAACATCTGAGCAGCTGGAAGGTGTATTTCTGGTGTCATCAGAGTCCAAATAAAGAGATTACAGTCTTCATGTTCCCAGGTAGGAGACCATTAAGATGGAGCAGAGAAATGAGACCAAAGCCTCAACTTTTTAAAGCTCATATCCATTCGGATTCATGTCATGAAAACCTAGAATTCATTCTAGAACATCTCACCATTGATTGGACCAAGACTGATTTTCTTGTTGTCTAACAGAGTTTTAAGAGACGTTTGAGCAAAGTCGTGTTTCTGCAGACTTTCAGAATTGTCCATTTTGGTACATTTATACCTGCATCACTGATTTTCTTCAGGAATCAAACTATACAACTGTTTTATTTGATATAGTAATTCCATAAGTAATAAGTATAAATAATTCCACTGAGATAGAACTCCTCTGGACCTCCAGGCTCCACCAGCTGAGGTTCTTCTCAGGGATCTGGGTGTTGTTAGTGCCAGGAATCAGTTTTCATCAGGAGTTCAGGACTCAACAGACCCGTGACCTTTATCCAGCCCTGCTGCTATTTAATCACCGTTCTGACTAATCGTGTTGATTGTACTGATCTCATGATTATTCTCTACTGTATCTGCAGGAGACTCTCTGAGTTACCACAGTGGACAGAAGTTCACTACATTTGACAAAGACCAGGACCTCTCAGAGAACAACTGTGCCAGCTCGTTCCTGGGGGCGTTCTGGTACAACGTCTGTCACTATGCAAACCCTAACGGCGTCTACCGCTGGGGAGATGATGCGAATCTCACCGGTCGTGGGATTGTGTGGTCCAGATGGAAGGGCAATAACTACTCCCTGAAGACCATCAGCATGAAGATCCGTCCTGTGCAGTAAATCTGGAGGAAGTCATGAGCTGATGTCTTCAGATTTGTGGTGTAATCCAACATCATCTTTAGATCTAAAACATGAATCAGAGGCTCACAAGAACATTTCCAGCATGAATGAAGCTCAGATGTTTCACTCTGACAATAAATGAGAAGCAAGCAGCTGATGTGGTTTATCTCTGATGTGTCTTTGTGTCTGGTGTTGTTTAAAAATTATTAATTGTGCACAATAGTTTACCAATAATTGGGTGAGGTTCTAGTGAAGCAGTTACACAACAATTAAACAGGACACTTGGCCACAGACGGGGTGCAGAGTGGATTCAATCCCAATTATACAGCAGCGATGGTCAGTTACTCAGATGGACGAGCTATTATCAGCAACAGACTATGAGCAGAGAAGATGCAGTAACCTTCAAACAATGTTATCAATAACAACAAAGCCTTGAGCTGATTTCTCCAGAGAGCTATGTGTCCCAAAAGTCATACGATGATGCCTGAGCACGAAATCCCACATTGGATAAGTTATTCCACAATAGATATTGTAGTTTTTGTTGCCAGAAGAGGTTTGCAGATCTCCTGGTGACGATGATGTGACTTTTCTTCTCTCCTCCTCCTCTCTGGATTCGCTGAGCCGTTCTGAGTGTGTTAATGGGTTCAGGAAAAAAGCTGCTCCAGGCCGACTTTTAAATGCAAAAAGATATTTATTTACAAGGAAAAGTAGTCACAATAACAGACTCCTGCAGCGAGTCTGGGATCTTCTAAAATCAAATTGGTAGGAAGAACAAAGAACGTACATCAGAGGAAAGTTATATAGTTGTGGCCAGGTCTAATTTCAGACAAGTTTGGAATCAATCATGTTTTCTTTTGACATATTTTTCTCTTTGGACAATAAACATTTGGAATATTCTGATAAGAACGCAAGAACACAGGATATACTCCCTAACTGATCACAGATCTTCCAAATTTGCAAAGCCTGGGAACGTGTCCTTGAGACCATCTTCATACAGAGGAGAAACGAACACAGTGAACTCAGAAAAAAAGCCTAACAGCAAAAGCCTTACAGCTGTTAAAGGGCTGTTAAAGAGTTGTAGTTGAACTTTATATAAAAAGGTAAATATCATGTAAATATCAGATATATATTATGTTTTTCAGATGCTACATATTCCCCCCTTCGAGACTACGCAGAGTCTCGAAAAAGGAAAGAAGGAAAAACATATCATCATAGGGTATAATAATGAGATACATCAACTCGAAATCATAACTGTCATGGAGAGTGGGAGCAAAAACCTGCCAGCAGATACAACTTTCAGAAAACCATCATTCCTTCAAGGCAGGAAAAACCTCCCACGGCGTCCTCTGCCTTGGATCACCACTGTACCAGCCCTCCAGACAACTAAAAAGATCATATAATGGGCAATATGCATAAGAACCTTAGAAAATAATTAAATAACTGTCTGAAGGAGGCCAGCTGTCCCGTTGAACCCACATTCAGACCTATGCCTGCCTAAACCCTCTATCCTATCCAATAAATGAACAAATACCTGAGGCCCCACACATAATGCACAAAACAACATCAAACATATAAGACATTTATATATATATAATGCAGATCAATGTCACGAATTCTTCATATTTGGCTATAGCGCATGACAGGAAATGACGATAGAGAGGAAAGGAAGGAAGAGAATCATAATAAGAAAGATGGCGGGTACGCACGGGTTGTTAACAGCTAATCTGTTATCAAAGTGAACAAATTAATAAAGAGGGGCAATTCTCGAACTAATTAGCTGCCGAATAATGGGGAAGTGTGGTCCGGACGTGGTCCGTGACGCACGGACCGGTCTGAACCGTCAACACTGGGAGACACCAAATCTTATTCTCTGTCAGCCTTACCCTGGGCGAGTCTGGCGGCTTACTTGTCGTTGGAGCATCGGTTGGCACAGTTCGCAGTGGCTTTCTCCGGGAATCGTGTTCAGCCGATGTCTCTCTGGAGGTCTCCGGACGTAGCGCGTGACTCGGGCGGCTTGTACCGCTCTCTTTTCGTCTGGGTAGGCGGGTCGGTTCCGGTGGTCCGGAATCCGAGTGGCAGCTGAGACGTCTGGTGTCACGGACTCGGCTCTGGTCGGCAGGAATCGGCAGTTAAAGAGTTCGATTGCCCGTCAGAAGTTGACGTGAGCCCGAAAAATCAAAATTGTTAAACTAATGCAAAAGTTCTAGGCGTGGGGCTTTCGGGTGTCAAACGTCAAGCGTTTAATACTGCAGCCACACGTAAAGGCTTACAAAAAAGTTGTTATCAAAACTTACAACTAACTTTCGTTAGTTGAGATCATTCAGCGATTGTTCTATAAAAAAGGTCAATGCGGCACGACTATCGAGCTTCTGTAAAAATGAGGACTGAAAAAATGTGCAGAAGCAAAATCGCATTAAGAAAACTAAAAATGAAGCAACCAAAATGTTTTCAGGGTGTTGTCCGCACCACAAAAGTTTCAAAGAAAATAAAAATGAAAAGGAGGGAAAGTTTGTAAAAGTGAAGAGACTATATGAATAAGAGTCAAAAAGATTGAAGAGTTAAGAGGGTTAAGAGTTAAGAGCGATTGAAAGAAAAGAGAGGACAAAGGACTCATCTGGCTTTATACCCCTGGAATATTAAATGAGCGTTTATGTAAATAAACGGGGTTTGACCGATGCTGTCCAATCAAAGGCAGGGATTTTTCCCGCGGATCCGCAGCACTGAATGCTGGGAGATGAAGTTTTGATCTTTGTCTCCTTGTGGTCCTCTGTGATCAACAAGTTTAAACACATTTAAACAGTTGACTTAATTATCAGGGTGTGTTAACAAAACATCACAAACACAAATATCAAAAGTTATGTCACAGGATAATAACTTTTAACCTTACATTCAGAAATCTGCCTTGTGGAAGAGAGAGCTTGGTTATGATGTATGAATCTAAATACAAAATCATTTCACGGCTTAACTTGACAGTCTTTTTTTTTATGCGTTCGTAAACGTTATATTGTCTTCAGTTATAACATTTTAAGGCAATCAGTTGTAGTTGCTTGTCCTGAAGGGGCCTCTGTGCCTGGCCGTTCCACATCCCGACTTGTCATGAAACGATGTTTATGGCTTCCTAAAGTGGTTTTTGGATGAGAGTTGCCATGGTAACGGACATTCTTGAGTTTTATGGTTCTACGGTGCTGGTGTCCGTTTGGTACGATAATAAAGCCACATCTGTAGTGGGTTTTCTTGTCCATGGGTCAGGAAAAATAGGTGAGAGTTCACAGCCTGCAGAGGCTGCTTTAATTAATAAAATAAAATCCGAAGAGGGGTCCTACACTAGTTCACGCTCCCAAGTTTCTCTTGTGTTGGTGATCAAATGATCATCATATGATTGAATGGAACTATATATTTTTGAGATAAAAGACCTTTGTAAAGAATTAAGTTGTAAAAGTTCATCCCATGGCTGCTTAGGTGGGAGGTGAGGGAAGTTGGAGAACAGAGATTTTGTACAGTTTCTCACTTGAAAGTATCTGAAAAGATGGG
Source organism: Hirundichthys speculiger (assembly GCA_018398805.1). Lineage (NCBI taxonomy): Eukaryota > Metazoa > Chordata > Actinopteri > Beloniformes > Exocoetidae > Hirundichthys > Hirundichthys speculiger. The sequence goes on from JAGFBZ010002833.1 coordinate 12,150, forward strand.
AAGGTGGAAGATTAAATTCAGTAGCCAAGGTCTGTGAAAGTGCGAAAGACCCCCTCCTTATAGAAATCCTTGAAGCATCTCAATCCCCTATCCTGCCACAAGGAGAAGGTGGGATCGGTAAATGTGGGATTAAACACAGGATTTTTTAACAGTGGGGTTATAACTGTGGTAGCGGTAAATTTAAACTGCTTCCTAAATTGAAACCATATCTTAAGGGTAGCCATGACCACAGGGTTGCAGGTAAGGCCAGGAGGGTTTGCGGTGATCGGGCCAGTTAATAAGGCAGAAAGAGAGACCGGGAAGACCGACTGTGCTTCTAGTTGACACCAGGTTATGCTGGTTGGCTTGGACCAGAATAAAATTTTAGTTATGTTCGTCGCCCAGTAATAAAATTTAAAATTTGGCAGCGAGAGGCCACCATAGAACTTACAATTCTGAAGTACTTTATGTTTAATTTTAGGTGTTTTGCCATTCCACAAAAAGTTACAAATAACTGAGTCTACTGTTTTAAAAAAGCTTTTAGGTAAAAATACAGGCAGACATTGAAATAAGAATAGAAATTTTGGGAGGATGTTCATCTTGACTGTATTTATTTTCCCAATGAAAGAGAGAGGGAGAGGCCCCCACCTTTGAAAATCTGCCTTAATCTCAGCAAGAAGGGGGAAGAAATTTTCAGAGTAGAGAGATTAAAAGGATCTGGATATGCGAACCCCAAGATACTTAAACCCTGAGGGGCACAATTTGAAGGGAATATCTGATTGGGGGAATTGCATTGCTAATTTATTGACAGGATAGCATTCGCTCTTGGCAACATTAACTTTATACCCTGAGAACCGGCCAAATCTATGAAAGAAGGAAACAATGGCAGGGCACGCTGTTACTGGATCTGTAACATATAGCAATAGGTCATCAGCATATAACGATAGTTTAAATTCTGCATGAGCCCTGGTGACGCCATTAAAAGTAGGGGTGGTTCTTAAATAAATAGACAAGGGCTCTATTGCGAGTGCAAACAAGAGGGGAGACAGAGGGCAACCCTGTCTACAGCCTCTATTTAAGAAAAAATAGCCAGAGTGAGTGTTATTAGTGGTGATACTGGCACAAGGGAGTGTATAAAGAAGGCGTATCCACGATATGAACCTCTCACCAAATCCGAATTTAACTAAGACTGCAAATAAATAATTCCATTCAACTCGATCGAATGCCTTTTCGGCATCAATTGATATTACTACTTCAGGTGCAACTGTTGTTTCTTTTGAATAGACTACATTTAACAAAGTGCGAACATTATAATAGAGCTGACGCCCCTTTATAAAGCCCATCTGTTCGTTAGAAATGATTATTGGAAGAACCTTTTCAAGCCGGCAAGACAAGGCCTTTGCAAGGATTTTTGTGTCTACATTTATTAAAGAGATCGGTCTATAGGAGGTACAAAGATCAGGATATTTGTCCTTTTTTAAAAGAACATTAATAGAGGCTTGTCTCAGTGTAGGAGGGAGAGAACCGAGTGACAGAGATTCGACATAAACAGAGTGAAGTAATGGAATGAGCTTGGCATGGAACGCTTTAAAAAATTCAGCAGGAAATCCATTGGGTCCTGGGGCTTTATTATTTTGCATGTTTTGTAAAGCTAAATTTAGTTCTTGAGTAGTTAGCGCGGAGTCTAACTGGTCAACCAATTCAACCAAGCTTGATCTGATGAGACTTCAGAACTATACAGGGACTCATAAAAAGATGAAAAGACAGAATTGATAACGGTGGGGTCCTCCTGCAATGCTCCAGATCTGTCCTTAATGCGGGGTATTAAACGCGAGGCTGCTTTAAGACGCAAGTGGTGAGCTAGTAGCTTACAAGGCTTGTCACCGTGTTCGTAGTATCTAGAACGGGAGTGGAGTAACAAGCGTTCAGCTTCATTAGTTGTGATAAGGTCCAGCTCAGTTTGTAAGGCCACGCGCTGCTTTGAGAGGTCGTCAGACGGGGCGGTTGCAAACTGTTGGTCCACTAATTCTAGATCAGATGAGAGCTTCTGAATATTTGACATCCTTAATTTTCTTATATGTGAGGAATATGAAATTATCTGGCCACGTAAGTATGCTTTTAAAGACTCCCACAATAGTGCCTTAGAGATAGGTTCAGAGTCAGAGTGATTAAGAGCAATAAAATCCTCTATTGCACTTGTAATGAATTTATGGAAATCATCATCTGATAAAAAGTGAGGTGTTAAATCGCCAGTGGGCGGGATAACGAGGTCCGGGGGAAATCTGAACATCTAGGGACACAGGCGAGTGGTCAGAGATAATAATTGGATGATACGAAACATTTGTCACTTTTGGCATCAGTTTAGCATCTACAAAGAAATAATCTATACGAGAAAACGTCTGGTGGACGTGTGAATAAAAAGAGTATTGTCTACTGCTCGGGTTGCGAAATCTCCAGGGGTCAACATAGCTATTACTAGTGAAAGTTTCTCTCTCCGTGTTCTTTTTATCTGGTGCCTAAATGACAGACTAGAAGCAAAGATCAATCAGAAGTTTATTACAATCATGAATACAAAGAATTATTATTATGCCATGCAGAATATTTTAATCAGCTGATGGTACATCCTCCTAACATCTCAAAAGATGCCAGAGAATGCACCCCGATCTAACGTTTCTCTTCCTTTTTAAAGCCTGCATGAGGCGGACTCATTCCTCCTCCGACGTAATGTCTTCAAAAGTCCAAATGGTTCAGACAGATATGGTTATGTTTGCTGCAGGAATGTGTACTGCAGGAATGGAGTGTAACTAATTTTATCACCATTGCCATGCATCCTTGGAAGAGAGCAGGTCAGGAAGGTCATGAGACCCCAGTTGTCAGGTCATAAAGCAGCCACACTGAGGCCTTTAGTTTTAACAGTTTAAAGTTATAACTGAAAATAATTCTAAATCCTAACAAATCTCCACTCAAAACAGGATTTATTCATGTTTTCTAAATCAACTGTAGCAAATATCCAGTATTCTATATGTATATAAAAGATTTCTATATCCCCTCCATCATATAAAAGAAAACCTTTTATGTGAAAACAAAATCAAATCAGTATACTAAAACCTCCCAACAACCCAAAAACATGTAAACACATTTTGTAATGTTTCATAGAATTGATATACACTTATGAACTCTATAAGAACTGTACATTGTGTTAATATGAATAAAATGAACATCCGTAATGTTTCTAATTATTGAGTTCATCCCAGTTTGAAGAGAAGGAGATCCAAATGTCAGCAAATGACAGGCCAGTGTGACGACTCCAGATGAAGTGGGGAGTTGACCTCCAATGGATTAAAACGATGTGAAAAAATTATTGAAATCCTCTGATCCTCCTGAGTTGACATAAGCACGGTCAAAAAGGAGTGGTCCCTCTCCATCAGCCTAGAACTCAGCCAGGAACGTCCTTCCAATATTTAATCCACGATTATTAGAAAACTGTTCATACTGTTATAGTGTTAACTTAAAAAAAACCTTGTGCATTATGTGTGTTAGAAAAAGATAGAAAAACGTATTAAAATAATAACTATTTTAGCACCCACACTGCCCCTCCCTATTCACAGGCTCCTCAAGGGTCGTAACCCCACATATCTGCATTCCTCCTATCAAACTGTCCTTGACTGCCTTTTATTTAAATACCGATCCAACAACCAAAAGTATTATCCGACCAGACATCACGATAAACAGATTCACCAAACACCCACATCAAATATAAAACCCAAATATGGTGAAAAGATGAACCTGGATTCACTAAAAGTCAACCGTTATCTTCTGCAGCATCTACCGTTGATCCAGAGGCTGTGAAAAGATTGTTGGGTGAGCTGAGAAGAAGGGGGAGGATAATGCTGACTGCATTATACCATCTTGATCAGATTGAGTAGAACCCGAATTATTACAATCTCTGGCCCAATGTCCCTGCTGTCCACAACGAAAACATGAATCCCGAAGACGTAGAGAATTAGGCTTTCGATTTTTCTTACATCCCCGATGCCCATCAGGGATACCACGTCGAATCAGAAATGCTGCATTGGAGGGACAGGGGGGTCGAGGAGCAGATAACCCAAAATCCTGTGATTTGTGTGGAGAATGAACTGCTGCAGTCTGAAGCATTTGACGTGATCCTTTTGTAAAGAGATCCACTAATGTTCTAACTTCAGCAGAAGGAGGTGGCGGAACACAATCTCTGCTCTGTGCAGTACTCTGAAAGAAAACTGGCATTGTACTACCGAAAGAAGTTTGTGTCAGAAGCATTTCATCAATGGGGGCACCCTCCGTCTGTTGTGTAATTGTCAACCGTATTTCATCCAAAAAACAGTGACAATCCGAATAGAATCTCTCTGCCTTACCTAGGGCTTTAATAGTCTTCATTTTCTGGAAAACATTTGCCTGATCATTTTGCAAATCAGCTTCTTTCAGACTCTCTGTAGCCCGTCGTATAATAAATGGAAACATTCCAGGATCGACCGCCCCAACCTCTGACTGAACCGGAGGAAAGTGATCACATTTCTGCATTTCTCTAACCCAGCAAATGAACCTCTGCTCAGCTTTCTCACGTTCCAATCTTGGCACCTTATGCAACCATCTAGACAAAGTCATATTAAGTACCGATCCCACAGAACCGGATTCACTCCCTGACCACGTCCAACCCATTTTATCAAGTTACAACAGACACGGACAAACATAAAACATATACAGCAAAATTATACACACAATATATCCAGCTGTGAATAATATCCCAGATAAAAGACTTGGTTAAGAAGCTTCTACACAAAAAAGAAGAAATTTTGTGCGCTTAACCATTGAGGGTAACCCAGCCTTTTTCTGGTCTTTTTTCAACAAACCGGACACATCACCCTAATGACAATAAGACCCGTTCCTATACCAAAACCCAAAACCCCGACAGAACTTCATCCGACGATCTGGGACAAATGCAGGAATTTCGCCCACTATGCGAAGCGTACACTGCAGCCTCCCAGTTTAATTTATCAAATCGGATGGAAAAGCCACCCACACATTCAAATTTTCCATAACTCTTCGGTACCACCTTGATCAATCAGTACTGTTTCCTTAACCAATTCCTTCTTAATCAGTCCCCGACTGATTTTACAGGTCCCATACCCAACCAGTCCCACTGGATTCTTCAGCTGACCAGTCTCCCTGCTGGATTTCCCTAACAATCCTCGGCCGTTCTCTCTATCAGTCCCCGACTGATTCCACTAGTGCACTCTCTCGTCATCACAGTACTCTAAGGTCCCCGACCCGACCGATCCCACTGGATTTCAGCGCTCTTCAGCTCTCAGAGCTGGTATTTAAATATTGTGCATGGCCCAAAAATTACACAAACTTATATGAATTTTATCAAACGATATTTGTTACATAAATCATTCATAAATTTATGAACGTGAGGAAGATCCTTTCAGAGAACCAATTTAAGTTCAATAATAGATTTGCAGAGTTTTTCTATTCAGTCAAACGCAGATTCTGCTCACCGTTTGCTGGCCAGCCTTGGCTGTCTGACTGGATCTCCAGCGTTCTGTCGTAAAATCTCACAATCAGAGACTTTAAAGACGTCCAGATTCCATGTCGGGGTCACCAAATTGAAAGTTTCTCTCTCCGTGTTCTTTTTATCTGGTGCCTAAATGACAGACTAGAAGCAAAGATCAATCAGAAGTTTATTACAATCATGAATACAAAGAATTATTATTATGCCATGCAGAATATTTTAATCAGCTGATGGTACATCCTCCTAACATCTCAAAGATGCCAGAGAATGCACCCCGATCTAACGTTTCTCTTCCTTTTTAAAGCCTGCATGAGGCGGACTCATTCCTCCTCCGACGTAATGTCCAAATGGTTCAGACAGATATGGTTATGTTTGCTGCAGGAATGTGTACTGCAGGAATGGAGTGTAACTAATTTTATCACCATTGCCATGCATCCTTGGAAGAGAGCAGGTCAGGAAGGTCATGAGACCCCAGTTGTCAGGTCATAAAGCAGCCACACTGAGGCCTTTAGTTTTAACAGTTTAAAGTTATAACTGAAAATAATTCTAAATCCTAACACTAGACATGAAATTGCAGATGGCCTTAGCCATTAGTGATTGGGTTGAGCCAAGTTTAGAACGATCTAACTGAGGATCAATGGCACAGTTCATGTCCCCTCCAAAAATCAAAAAACAGTCACTCAGAGAGGGTAGACATTCAAACAACTTGTTCATAAAGCGAGGGTTATCAAAATTTGGTGCGTACACATTAACTAGTAGGATAGGCACACAAATTTAGTACCTAGAACTATTATATATCTGCCATCTTTGTCAGAAATAAAGTTAGTCAGTGTAAATGGGACAGATTTACCGATCAAGATGGCAACCCCCCTGGCCTTTGAATTGAAACTGGAATGGAATATTTCAGCAACCCAGGGACATTTTAGTCTGACTTGATCTTTGTTCCTCATGTGGGTCTCCTGCAAAAAAACTATGTCAGGCTTCAAGCGCTTAAATGGGAGAGCACCCTACACCGCTTAACAGCACTTCCTAAACCTTTAATGTTCCAACTGATAAGTCTTACAGTTGAGTTTATAACATTAGCCATGTAATGTGTGAATTAAAATGGAGGAGGCAACCAAGTTCCCACCCCACATTCCAGGGATAGAGAGGAGGAAAAAAGTAAGAAAGAAAGAAAAAGAAAAAAGTTAACTTAACTAACTTACCCCAAATCCCACAACCTCCCCCCATTGCGCCTACCACTATCCCATCCCCAAACGATAGGATACCAGTGCTAACTCCAGAAGGAGTCATGAACCACACGAACAAATTCAAGGCTTTGGACCAAGCAAACATTTTCACCTCAATACAACTTGTCTGGAGCTCCTGTAAACATTGGGAAATAAAAATGTATGTCTAAAGACAGGGGCGAAATGTTAAACAACACAAACTCAGAACCATCTGAGAAACCTCCCCAAATATAAGCGTGATGACTGCTTATTAGAACAATGGGAGCCATGGTGACATTCGTACCGAAATTAGCAGAACATATCTACAGTCATGTAATTATATTCAGGACTATTTTTATAAACTGTGCTGTTAAAAATCAATTCAGCACCACCGTTTAAGAGAGTGACATTACTGCAATGGCACCTACGCTCCGCCTGCTCTTCAATAACTTCGTAGTAACAAACCCAGGTCTATTTGAGTGTTTTCACAAAGGCTGCAGCTTCAGCAGGTGATGTAAACTCCCTTGTGACATCTAGAGGTGGGTGATACTGGGGATTTTGGTATCGATCCGATACCAAGTAAATACAGGGCTGGTATTGCCGATACCAATACCAATACCGATACTTTTTCATATTAAGCTTAATCTATCATGAGACTGCTGACCTTTTGGTGTTTTTGTGATTTTGGTCTTATTATTTTGTTAAAACCCAGAATAGAATTACGGCAAACTTTATAGGTGTATATAAATAAAATACTTTATTATCCCAATTAACATTTTTCTGTAAATATTCTTTCAAATTGAATTTTTCTGTTCATAATGTTTTTTTCTGAGTGGGCGGGCCTGGAGGGAGGGGCCAGACTGAGTCTATCTGCATGCTTGTTTGGCTGACACCCGCTGACCATGATGATGCAACGTCAAAGACGAACATGGGGGGAGGGGAGGGGACTAGACACAGACTTCAATGAATTCTTCTCAGTCAGTGTTGTAGGAGAGAAAAAAAGCTTGAGTTCGATCTTTTTACACGTATCATTCTATCATACAGCGTTGGTATCGATATTATCGATTTTGTCGATCCGCCCACCTTAGTGACATCTCCTCTGGTGATGCGGAGGCGAGCTGGATGTAGTATGTATTTGTTGAACATTAAGAATCAATAGAATCAACCCTACTGACCTCTACTGTGTGTGTGTGTGTATATGTGTATGTGTTTACACTCGTTTACGTTCAGATCGGGGACAACTACCTGATTACACCCTGTCTCATGAGGACTTATTTCACCATTAGGACAAGAACCAGCAGACCCCCACCAGTAGCTTTAAAGCAGTATTTAGGCATGTTCTAAATGGTTAAATTACAGAAATCTCTATGAGTGTTTCTATGCGCCACCTATGGTCACATAGAGTATTGCAGGTCCCAAGGATGTATGTGGTGGGAAGAGCACATTATTGTATAACCATTCACAAGTGACTTCCAGTAGATCAGTGTGTTTTATAGTTGATTCATATATTAGATTTCTAACTTATCATTTTTTTATTTTAACAATTTATATTTACCAATATATATATTTTATTAAAAAAACTGTTTAAAACTAAATACATGAAGCATTAACTTTCTGCATTATTTGCTTATTTTAAAATCATCAATCTCAAACTCACTCTAGAACACGAATGTATGAGATTCACATTTTTTAGGTGATAGTTTCAATAACTTGTGATGATATTACAACAAATAATTGAGAATGATTGATTTATATTAGAGTTGCAGATTTTAAGTAACCAATCAGAATGCAGTGTTCAATTCAGGATTCAGCTTTATTGATTATAATTGATGATGTCCTCAATAGGACACCTTATTTCAGGTTCAGCATCAAATGTACTCAGATGTTACTTGAAGAGGTTCCTGATGGTAGATTACATTCAACTTAAAGAGAAAAATTATTACCATAACAAATTTGATTAGATAAGAATCAGACTTTTCATATCCACAAAAGGTTCAGTTCAGTTACAAGACATTGTAATTAGTTCCAGTTGCAAGCATTGATATTTCCCAGAGTTAACCGAATCAAAAATTAAGTTCTCAAACTACTTTATACTAATAAAACAAGAGAAGTGATTCTAACAAATACATTTAGTCTTTCTGTGAACTAAATCCAGTCATAACACTTTTAAAAAACACAATCACATCCACCTTTACTGCTGTAAATTAGAAAAGACAAAAAAATAAACATATGCAACAAAATAAGAGATATCATAGTTTGAAATACCACAAAAGCGTATTACATCTTCACCCATAAAACCTTCAAAATAAATGATCCCCATGAAAATTTCAAAAAAGGGGGGAAAATTACCATTTTGTGATTATTACAGACTAACTATACTATAGTAGATATAGTAGACTATATATATAGTCATATAGATTATGTCACCATTACATTACATTACTCCCCAAATGTAGCATGTTGATTCAAACTTAATTATATTATGCAGAAGCTTTTAATAGTAACTTACATTCTATATACCATATAGTTGAAATAAAAAGCTAAATCTACACCAAAAAATATACTGCAATAAAAAATGTACTGCACTCACCAATGAGCCAAAACAGTCTCACCTTTCACACTGATAAAACTGATCAGCGATCACATGAGCTAACTGCAGTCATGGTTAGCATGGGCTTCTTAGTGATGATTTAATGTGACACCACCTTAAAATCAGCATTTGGAGTTTTAACCCACAGCTGTTCTTGAAGTGGAAAGTGATTTAAGTGTCCAGAAGGATAAGTTCAGGTCCACAGTTAACGTGGCTGGAAGCTGGAAGCTCACATGAATCTGAGTTGTTTCTCAGTTATAGAGCTGGTACAGTGGCAACTGCCTAATCATAGACTATGAAATGGCAGGGTCATTATTATACTAGGATTCAAATTAGTCTTGTTCATATTTAAGATTGGTGTCTCCTTATATTCTCAATGTACTTCCTCAAAGTCACCTGTATCGGTTAAATAAATAGACAAAAAAAATTGTTGATGTGACCAACTTTCAGGACACAGCTGAATTCAGTGACCTTCACTTCAGTGGACCACAGGTGCTAAAAATGGTTAAATTCTAATCTGCTCATACCTAAGACATTAAATTGGCTTTACCTGAGTAGGCCACAGGTATGATTCTTCATCTGAATCTTTGTCCCTGATAAAAAGGACAATTTCAAA
>JAGFBZ010002834.1:0-23908 GCA_018398805.1 Hirundichthys speculiger
AATCTTCTCTGTCTCTCTCTGGGGTGTAATTGTGTCTGTCCCAGCTGCATGGGCTCTTCTGGGGGTGTATCTGACAGAACCGGAGAGGATGGTTGGGGAGCCAGTGTTCCTGAGCCTGCAAAGGGGACCATGAGCCGAGGAGGATGGGTGAGCTGCCTCTTTTCCAGACGGATAACTAAAGAAATCAAGCCCTCTAGCAAGGTGGGTTCGTCCCTGGAAGCTAACTCATCCTTGAGTTGTTCAGACAGACTTCTAATAAATACTCCTTTTAATTCCTGTTCCCCCCACCCGCTTTCTGAAGCTGCAATGCGAAATTCAATGGAAAAGTCGGCAGCAGATTGGGAACCCTGGGATAGTGAGAAAAGGCGTTTGGCCGCCTCCTGGCCCTGAACAGGGTGATCAAAAACTCGGCGGAGTTCTTCTGCAAAGTCAGAGAAGGTGTTCAAAGTAGGGGACTGCTGGTCCCAAATAGCCGTAGCCCACCTAGCCGCCTTACCTCGTAACAGGTTGATGACGTAGGCTATTTTGGAGCGGTCTGTAGGTTAGCTAAGGGGCTGTTGATCAAAAACTAAGGTACATCGTAACAAAAATCCCCTGCAGCCACCTATCTCTCCTGCATATGGTTCTGGTGGGGGACGTAGGGCTCCTTCATGGAGGGTAGAGGTGGAGTAGAAGCAGTGTCAGCAGCGGAGGCAGGTTCGGGGGGTTGGGAAGGAAGTCGAGTAGTGAGTTGATCCGACAGGTGAGCTACCTGTGTACTGAGCTTTTGAACGGAGTCCATAAGTACCTGCAGCATGTCCTGGTGTTGTCCTAGCAGGGTTCCTTGGTGGGCGACTGCTCTTTTCACGGAGTCTGGGTCCGCTGGGTCCATGTTGGCCAGAGTATTCTGTGATGTGCAGGAGGAACTGAACCCAAAAGCAGCCAGACAAGAAAGCGGTTAAACAAGGTTTATTGCCTATCCAAAAGCAGGAGTGACGGCAATCTGAAAACTGGGGACCAACGAGGGAGTATCTCTGGCAGAAACGACAATACTCTGGCGCTGAGGCTGAAGTCTGCAGTGGTTTTATAGGCCAGTAGGCAGATTGGCCGCAGGTGGAAGCAATCAGCCTCAGAGCCACAGGCGGGGGAGGGGAGCAGCCTCTGAGGAAGTCAGGATCACCACAGATCTGGCCCTTCGAGGGCCACCATGATGCTGATGTGGCCCTCAGTGGAAATGAGTCTGACCCCCCTGATCTAGCAGGAGTTTAACTGTAAAACATTTCATGGTTTCACCTGACAGCTGTCTTGGTCGGGACATGTTTCCTGCCAATCCTTCAGTTGCAACAGCTTGCTAACGTCTTGCTAGATCTCTCTTTTAACTTCAGGCTCAATTCCTTTCTAAACTTGTGGAAGAATATTTGAGATATGTTAAGGTATAATTAATTCCATGATTTGCTCCAATAATGGTTCGAAAAAAATGCTGTTAATTGCTATTACAGTTGCATTAAACTGCATTAATTAGATAGGACTGTGACTGTTCACACTATATGAGTTTCACCATCAGCAGATTGTGCTGGGTTTGGGTTTGGTTTTGGGTTTGGGTGCTGTTAACAGTAACCTCTAGAAGTGACCCAGGGGTCATGTGACTGGTGGGCGAGAGGAAATAAGGTGTAACCAGATGCAAAATACAGATTGCTTGATTGAAAATAGACAGAGGGAAGTTTACGGCGTCTCCCTGTCCCTCACATGTCCACGCCCATGCCTTGCTCTTCATTTGCTTTAGCTCAAACAGCTCCAGCTATTTTGCGTGTTAGATATTTGTTGGCATTTGAAGATGCACCAGGGAATGTCTTTGATGCATCTTTGAACTGTTCACACATAATGATCAAGTGCCAACGAGTGGCTACCGATTTTCCCCGATCCAGTCTGAAGTCTGAAAGCTTAGCTCTCTGTTCTCATATGGGATTAAACTGAAGTTTCTGGAATGAAACCAGAATCACTTTTAAATCAAATCTGGACCTCAATAAGGGGAATCAACTCAAATGGAGTGGTGTTTTACCGAAGGATTTTCAGCCTATTAGGAGCCGAGTCTGATGCTCCAAACTAGGTGCAAACAGCGACCCAGCTGTGAATCTGAGCTCTTAGCTCTTCTAGCCCAGTGGGTTTACTTGTCTTCTGTTTTGTTTCATACTGGAGGAAAAGTTAAAGTGAGTGTCCACCTCCAGAGGATAAACTTTTGCTTCTTTTTCTTCTGCCAAACTGAAGTCTTTATGTTTTTTAGTCAACTTATGGTGCTATAGGTCAAACCCAGGGTATCCCTGGAATGTTGTGGAAAGACTTTAATTCTCAATAAATGAAAATCACAGCTGATATAAATTGTTCATTGATTTAATTTCCATGCTTCTTTTAGCACTGTTCTTCAGCTTGTGTGAAAGGTGCCAAAGGCATGAGATTGGGGTAAAATATCAGCTCTCCAGGTTGTGACATTGAGCCATAAGGTTTCAGATTTGATGCCATTCCAACTTTTGCTCCATGTCATGTGAAAAATAATGATGTTCGGCTCAGCACAAGGGTCATTACAGGATTAATGTGTGTTTAGGCTCCCTGAGGACATCTCCATTCTGATATATCACCTCCTGCAATTTGTTAATGCTGCAGAAAGCAAAATCTCATTCCCACAAGGGAAGGGTGGAGACTATAAATGTCTAGAAGTGTGATATTGCCAATAAGAGCTCTGTGCAGACAAATGGTTTAAGCCTGAGTGTGATTATCTACGGCCAAATCATCAGTGACGGCTATATGTTGCTCTCTGAAAGGGAACGCTACTCAGGGAGACAAGGACTTTATAAAGGATGCAGCAAATGGACTTCTATTTTCATTTTCATAGCTTCATTACCGCAGACAGCAGCAAGAGAAGACACGTTCAAGAACGAGGTCATGTGCAAATCAGCCTTTACAAAGGAAAACGTTTAATTTACTCCCACGTGAAGATGTTGGTGAAACTATTTAAGATCATCGACAGCTTGAAACGAGTTCACTGTCATTTCAACTTCACCTGAGCGGGTCAAAGTGTGGTCAGTTCGTCCCTGAAGACGCTGCGTTAGCCACGCTCAGGTGTTCACCCCAACACAGAGAAGAATACCTGCTCCTCTTTTATCACACAGAGGACAGATCAAACGGGTGGAGCTGAGTGGGCACGAAAAAAACAAGGTTCAATTATGCTGAAAAGAGGTAGACAAACAAGAAAACAATGCGCTCAGTTCTCGTGATGAGCAGTCAGGCCGTGCACGGCACACATGCAGTCAAATTTAAGGCCAGATATTCATGATACATGTCAGACTGTTGAAGTGTTTGTGCAGCACATAAACTCTTGAAATGAGATCAAAAAGGTTCATTTCAAGTTTTCTAGCTGAGTCAAGATAAAACAAAAATGACTCTTGTAGGTAGTTCAAAGCAACTGAAGACAAAGTTCCTCATCAAAGTAAAATCAGTGTGTTTGATTGGGAAGGAACCAGAAAACCCATCCACCCATCCACCCATCTCCCCAGCTAAGGCGTTCCCAAGGCAACTGAGACATGTCATCTCTCCAGAGAGTCCTGGACCATCTCATTAGCTCGTCATTAAGGTCTGCACCAGCCTGCTAATGACCCAGTAATTAAGCCAGGTGTGTTGGAGCAGGAAACATCTACAACACGCAGGACAATGGGTCCAGAAGACCAGGATGTTGTTCTGTTGTACAAAAATCGCGATATTTCCCCAAATCGATTTTTTTTCACACCCCTAGTATACATGTTCTTTAGATGTGGGGAGTGTGGTAACACACCCACTGAGTCAAAAAACACTGTCACCAAAGTATTTATGACTGCATAGCATGACTCTAAAATGATTCTCCTCACATATAAAGGTCTTAAAGGCCTGTCCCTTTTATCTTAAAGAACTTTTAGTGCTGTATCTTCTCTATAGAGCACTTTTCTCTCAGACTGCAGGGTTATTTGTGCTTCGTAGAGTTTCCAAGAGTAGAATGGGAGGCAGAGGCTTCAGTTATCAGGTTTCATGTGGAACCAGCTCCCAGCTGGTGTTCAGGAAGCAGACACTCTCTCTGCCTTTTAGATTAGGTTTGTATAACATGGTTAGCCCAACCATATACTGAACACAGAAATAATCTTTTTACAGTAAAATACTGGCTCCTGCAGTTGCCAGAATACGACTGTTAAAAAAAAATGCAGTCAAACATCTGTTTTTAATTTTACGGTGCAATGACATTTATATTGTTATTCATGTTCAAATCATTATTCAAGAGCAATTTAATTAATATACAAAAGCACTTACTCTAATAACAGGCTGTATAAGAATAAATGGCTGATATTGGTATAACTCAGTCAAAACCATTTTTAAAACTCAAACCATTGAGATTGTTGTGATGCAAACACCCTGAATTTAATAGGAACATTATTTGATGTTGTTGTTGATCAGGACATGTTCCAAGAAATCAAATCAAATTCTCTATGGAGCCATATGTGGGGAAATATCTCTCTCTGACATCTTAAAAAATACAATTAAAATTAGGGCTGGGTAATTTAAGGCATTATTATCGCGTTAACGCATTAATTTATTAACACCGACATTTATTTTATCACGCGTTAACACATGTTGCTCACGTGCTTTTGTTTTGAAAAGTCTGTTACTGGCTGCTGCGAAACCGGAAAATAACTGGCAGGTAAACATGCTAAAACATGGTTATAGAAGCAGAGTAGCTCTGTGAGTAAGTCCTCAGACGGGATTAAAGACGTGCCTGATTCCTGCTGCACATTTGCACACTTCTCCTTTCAAAATGACCGCTGAAGCTCTTGAGGACTTGTATGCCTGAGACCATACAAGGAAGCTCCAGCTCCTGGTATCAGAGAGAGGAAGTGTTAGGAAAAAGAAAAGAAAGAAGCTCAGCAGAAGGAAGGAAGCCTTCTCAGAGCCCCGAACACATAAGAATACGACAAAATATGTTTATTTCATTTTTTAGTTAGCCTCTGGTGACATCTGAGATAATTATTCATCAGAAAAACACAGTAGATAAGTCCAAAAACAAAGAAAAGCACCATGTGACCAGTTTAACCAAAAGACAGAAATGTTCTCTGTGGAGCTGGATGAAAAGCCAGGCCCTCCAGGGCTCCTGCTTTCATTTAAAAAGAACTACTCTTTAAGTATTTTCTGAGATCTGCCCTGACTATTATACATCTCTATTTTTTACACTGTTTATATTGTCTTCTGGGCCTCCATTTCCCCCCAGTTTGATGCAATAGTGTCTGTATTACCGTGTAAATCATCTGCTTTACGCTCACCGTGAATATGGCGGTCACGGCACCCTGAAGTGATCGGGCTAATTTTAGTACACCTCATGTCATCGTCTGCACACAATGCAAAAGAAATCAAATAAAAGCAATACCAAACAAGTGAGGGAGAAGAATAGTCTGAGCTCCAGAGACCGAGCCAGTTTCTTCCAGAATCGCTGGAACGCCTCGTCTCCCTTTGATGTCTTCCTGTGATGAGATGGAAACCCTGATGGCAGCGCCAGGACTCTTTGAACAAAACTAAAACTAAATCTCTGTGCAGCAACACCAAAGGCCCGGAGAGGCAGCGCTCGAGTAAACAAGCTGCTCCCCGGAGTGCAGGAGGCTGCGGGGTCGCCGCCGCAAAGCCGCATCACACGGGGAGCCTCCGTCGCCCCGAAAGAGCGAGTAACATCGCCGCTGCTGCGCCAGTAAACACTCTTTGACTACAATCACACGTGTGACTGCACTAAACTCTGACAGGTGTCGGCTCTTTTTACAGATATGCTGCTGATGTAACGTCACAACAGAATGCAGGTTGTAAAGGCACAGGTGGTAATGATGGTGTGAGCCAAGGTGTTACCAATCAACTATGCTCGTTAGTCGCCTACCGGCAAAACAACAAGAAAGACCTGCCCCGGTGTGATGACAGTGTGGCTACTCAGCAGCTAAAGCTCAATAGAAGTTGGGTGACGCAGCAGGACAACGATGTTAAGCATCAAAGTAAATCCAGTCAGAGTCCAGACCGTAAACCAGCAGAGATGCACTGGAACGACCTCAGCAGAGCCGTTGCAGCTCCACCTGTCCTGACCACTCCATGAAGATCCTCTCCTGTGAATCCATCTCAGAGTGATGCGTTTGTCTCTTCAAGACTGGATTACCCCCTGTCCACATTGAAATAGCTCTGAACTGCCTCCAGCTGATCCAGAGCGCTGCAGTAAGAGTCCTGATGAGGTTAGCAGTTAGCAGTTAGCTCCAATCTAAGCTTTGATCCATGAGCTTCCAGTTAAATTCAGGAGATCATTTAAAATTCTTCTGCTCTCATATAAAATCCACCTCTTCATCACGAGGCCTATTTTTATTTATTTATTTTTTTTTACCTCCTGTCCAAAATGGTATATTTTCACAACTACAAGGGCTGAAATTAAAGCCAAGAGGTTTGAGATTATCACAGAAGTGTCAAAATCAAGATATGTGAACACTGAAATTTTTATCTCTGCCTCAAAAAAACAAAAAAAAAAAAACAAAAAGACACACTACTTAGAGTGAAGACCACCTCTGAACCATGGGATAGTAGCCCAGTTTATCTAGGAATTAGTAAAGTAATATATAGTAAAGTAATATATGATGATTAACTGCAGAGGTAGATACTAAAAAGAGAGCCTGAGCAGCTTTACAGATGTTAAAACTCAATCAAGACCAGGTGGAAAACCCAACGGTACCATTTGGCACCATACATGCCATTGAACCTTTTTCAGGCACCAGACTGGAAAACTAATTATATTTCATTGGTATATGACTGTGGTTATTCATTTCATCTAAATACAAATGTTTCTGACTCATTCTGAAAGTTCACTCAGCCCTCAGTACATCTCCCCATTTAAATAAGACCAAACAGAAATGAAGACTAGAGAAATTGTTTGTTTTCTCGAGGTGACAAGAACGACGTTGGTTCTGGCCAGGACATTTCATACTTCAGGAGAAACTCAAGCGCAGAACCGCCTGGAAAGTCCTCAAACTGTCCTTCCACTGCAAAACACCCTGCACGCTAAGCATTGTGGGAGTCTGATAGAAGCAACAATACAGCCACGGTACGGTGACGGTGGTGGCGATGGCAATGGCAATTTCTGAGCTGATGAAGGAAGATCTATGAAGGAGATGGAAATAAAGAATAAACGTAGGTGGAATGTTCAACCACTCAACAGGACTAGACTTGAGCAGGATGACAGCAGTGTCTTAGTTCAACAGATTTCAGGATGTTGGCCAGTGGTTGTGAGGACCTGGATCCTTCCGTTCATCCAGCGTGCACCCACACAGGAGAGACTGAAGATTATCTTCTGGGAGCCCACAGACGAGTGTGGCGGCTAGCTACAACATGACAACAGTGTGTTCAGTTGTGACCAAGGCCATCTGGTTGACCTGGAAGGATGACTTGGCGGCCTTTCCATCACCAGAACAAACTTTCCCAGTTGTGTTGGTGCTGTCGATGGAAAACATGTAAAAATCAAAGTGTCATAAAGAGCGGGAAGTGACTTTGTAGCTGCCATCAGAGGCAAAGCTCATAATTTCATATTCAGTTAAAAGGTTAATAAATACGATTTACTATATCACAAAATGTTCAATACAAATAGGTTATAATTAATCAGTAAATTTATTTAAATATATTTCATGCATTTTGGTTAAAATGAAAATAAATAATGGAGGAACCAATTTTTGGTTCCGCTTGGCCACTATGTTTCTCGAGATTTTAATTTTGTTGCACTCCAAGAGCCACACGGGCCGCTGTACCTGCTCTGTCTGCAAGAGACAAGGTGTGCTTGCAATTCACTTATTTTTCAAGGAGAAAAAGCTGTATTTTATTTCCTTGGAGTTAATGTGGCCAATGAGGTACATTTTATTTACTTTTCATTGTTGTAAATTCATGTGAATGCCATGTGACTGTGAAGCCAATTAGGCTTTACATTTTTCAGTGTTCACTTATTGATTAGTCTTGTGTATTTCTGTTTTTATTAATGTAAGCCCTCTATTCTTTATGAAGTTCATTACCTCCACCAAGGAGGTTATGTTTTTGTCTGTCTGTCTGTGTTCAAGATAACTCAAAAAGTTATGGATGGATTTTGATGAAATTTTCAGGAGTTGTCAGAAATGTGAAAAGGAAGAAATGATTTCATTTTGGGTGTGATCTGGAAGAAATCCTGGATTCTGGATCACTTTCAAATTTTTGATAACATTGGGGTCAATGGGGCCGAAAATTTTGTTTCTCAATATCTCCGTTAATAATTGCTCAAAACTCATGAAATTTGACTCAGGGATTGACAATGGGAACCTCTATCAAATTTCAAAGGCTGATCCGAATCTGATCCAGAAGGTGGATTTTATCGCAATCTGTAAATTGCTATATGGGAGAATTGTTGCACTTGGCGGAGGACTGCACTCACTCTTTATGAAGTTCGAGCAGCTCGTTCACTTCCTGTCACAAGAAAATACTTCTGTGAGCTCCTTCAGATACCTCAAGGGCTTGTGCCATGGCAGGAAGACATTACCTGGAGGGGGAATCTACAACAGCCAGGGGAGATAAATTCATACCAATGGGTCAAATGTTTTTTATGGTATATAGCTGTTCTTTGTTACGTTTCTTTTTACCGAGCAAGCTTTTAATTAAAATCGTCTGGAATTTTAGGAGTGGAGACAGTGCATTTGTTACACCAACCCTTTTCAAAGACAATAAAAATGTCTCAGACCTAAATAAATTTGTACTTAAATAATGTGCAGTTACTCTGACTGTTCTCGCTTTGCTCAGCATACACACTGTGGAGGAAATTTTTATTTGGTTTATTTAATCTTGTAATTTTGTCATTTTACTTGTCTCTAACAATATGTTTAAAAGTGATTTGTCTGTGTCACACAAGACCAATACACATCATAGTCAACGAGACCAAATGTCTGACAAAAGGCAAGCATGGGGGTCGGCTGTGGCTCATTGATCTAGGAGACATGGCAGGGGTCAGCTGTGACTTCCTAAATTCAATTAGCATCAACTAAATAACTTCTTGATCAAGGGACTGTTTAACATTGCTAAACTCAATCAGTCTGTTTTAAACAAATGCCTCTGTATGACATCCCTAAACTCAATCAGTCTGTTTTAAGGCAAAATGTCTCTTTGCTTCCACCACCACCTGTTGTGTCTACACTCTGTATGCAAACCTGTAACACCTTGCTGTCTTGGTATAAGAGACAGCCTCATCTCTGTATCTACAGAGTCATCAGCCAGCACTCTGCGGAGTGCGGGCTGGTCTCTCTCCTTGTGCGCACAAGTATTTGTATGTCTGTCTTTTTTTCTCTGTAATAAATTCTATTCTGATTTTCTCATCGAGATCGGATCTTATTTTTTCCACAACACACACTAAATCAAATTCTCTTCCAAACACTTTCAGCTTTGTGTTTTCTCAGTGTTTAAATATCTCAATGATGCACTACGGTTTTGAAAAGACAAATTTATTCACATCCGGATTCAACACAGACATAAATAAAGCAGCAGGAGACAATGGTGTCCAACTTTCCAGAAACTGGTAGGAGGTAACCTGTATTTCTGTGTCACTGACTTCAAGGAGAGAAACTTTCAAACACACAAGACACATTTTGAGTTACAACACCATCTAAATGTGTTACACTAAAAAAATAAATAAATAAATCTTGGTCAATCATCCGAGGGACTCCTCAGAGATACAGCAGTGGTTCCAGTAAATTAATGTTTTTGATCTGTTGCTGTTATTGTTCTGACTGGCTGAGAGAATGATGCTGGTACACGGCGCTGGAGGCCATGCAACTGTCGGCCCAGTTTAATATCCAGCACTGCTGTGTAGTATATCAGCTTTTATCACCAAAACGTGTTTAACGGGGCGTCGAGCTGCTGCAAAGACATGTAGAAACGCCAGGACTGGTTTCCTCTCAGTCGGGGTCAACGCTCTTCTTTGTGTGGCCATCTTTTGTTAGAGATGCTCTCCTCTGTTTTTACAGAATTTGGACTACCTCTTTTCAGGAACTGTTAGCCTTTTATATGCCTTACAAGACGCACCGTAAAGGCGCTCATACTTCCTGACTGCCTCGGCTAGCTGACTCTCAGAACTATCCGTGGCGATGTTGTGCAAACTAGCAATGTTGCCGGCAGAAAAGCAGGAATCAACATCCTCCATGCAACATTTCTGGCCAATCGTGCAAGTTCTCGATCGCCACGTGAGAAAACAGTTCTGCAAGGGTGAAGTGTTGAGGACAAGCTGCGAGAGCTCCCAAACCAGGGTGGCAAGAAAAGAAAATGACATTAATTTCTCGCAGCCCCACAAATGAGAGCAAATGTCTTTGTTCTTGCAGAGGATGTATTTGCCTAAACTCTTAACTATAATGTGCGCGGGTCGCTTTCACCTGCCAAGAGACTAGAGATGGAAATCAGCCTTGGCTATAATCTTGGATATTTATATGTATATCTTCATTAATATGCATTGTCCCTTTTTAAATCAATTAATTTTAATCAATAAAAACTCTTAAGCCACTGGCTCCCCAAATTTTGTCACACAGTCATGAGACAGACACATTTGTAATAAACAGAGTCGGTGCTTTTACATAACACCTGGTTAGTGTGGTGAAATTAGCATGCGCGATAAAGTGAACGTGGTCTGTTTTTGTTACATCTCCAGACAACTGTTTTGGGTTTCAATTGTTTCATCCATCCATTCATCCATCCATTAACTCCCGCTTGGTCAGAAATCGGGTCGCGGGGGCAGCAGCTTCAGCTGAGAGGCCCAGACCTCCCTCCCCCCGGCCGCCTCCACCAGCTCCTCTGGGAGAATCCTGAGGAGCTCCCAGGCCAGCTGAGAGATATAATCTCTCCAGCAGGTCCTGGGTCTTCCCCGTGGTCTTCTCCCAGTTGGACATGCCCGAAACACCTCTCCAGGGAGGAGTCCGGGGGGCATCCTAACCAGATGCCCGAACCACCTCAACTGGCTCCTCTTGATGTGAAGGAGCAGCGGCTCTACTCTGAGTCTCTCCTGAATGACTGAACTTCTCACCCTATCTCTAAGGGAGAGTCCAGCCACCCTGCGGAGAAAACTCATTTCCGCCACTTGTATCCGCGATCTCATTCTTTCGGTCACTACCCACAGTTTGTGACCATAGGTGAGGGTTGGAACAAAGATCGACCGGTAAACAGAGAGCCTTGCCTTTTGGCTCAGCTCTCTTTTCATCACAATGGACCGGTACAGAGTCCGCACCACAGCAGACGCTGCACCAATCCGTCTGTCGATCTCCCGCTCCTTTCTCCCATCACTCGTGAACAAGACCCCGAGATACTTAAACTCCTCCACTTGAGGCAGATCCTCACTCCCGACCCGGAGGAGGCATTCTACCCTTTTCTGACTGAGGACCATGGTCTCAGATTTGGAGGTGCTGATTCTCATCCCTGCCGCTTCACACTCGGCTGCGAACCGCTCCAGTGAGAGTTGCAGATCCCCACTTGATGGCGCCAACAGGACCACGTCATCTGCAAACAGCAGAGACGAGATCCCGACACCACCGAACCAGAACCCTTCCGCTCCATGGCTGCGCCTAGAAATTCTGTCCATAAACGTTATGAACAGAGTCGGTGACAAAGGGCAGCCCTGGCATAGTCCAACTCCCACCGAAAACGAATCCGACTTACAACCGGCAATGCAGACCAAGCTCCCACTCCATTTGTACAGGGACTGGACGGCCCATAACAATGGGCCCAGCACCCCATACTCTTGGAGTTCCCCCTACAGGACACCCCGAGGGACATGGTCAAATGCCTTCTCCAAGTCCACAAAACACATGTGGACTGGTTGGACAAATTCCCATGTTCCCTCCAGGACCCTAGTGAGGGTATACCAGGACGGAACCCGCATTGTTCCTCCTGAATCTGGGATTCGACAATCGATCGAACTCTCTTCTCCAGCACCCCTGCATAGACCTTACCAGGGAGGCTGAGGAGTGTGATTCCCCTGTAATTGGAACACACCCTCCGGTCCCCCTTCTTAAAAAGGGGAACCACCACCCCGGTCTGCCAATCCAGAGGTACTGCCACCGATTTCCATGCGATGTTGCAGAGACGTGTCAACCAAGACAGTCCTACAACATCCAGAGCCTTCAGGAAATCCAGGTCGGATCTCGTCCACCTCCGGAGCCCGGCCACTGTGCAGCTTCTTAACTACTTCAGCGACCTCAGCTCCAGTAATGGACGAGTCCACCCCCAAGTCCATAGGCTCAGCATCCTCAACGGAAGACATGTTGGTGGTATTGAGAAGGTCCTCGAAGTATTCCTTCCACCGCCGAACGACATCTCCGGTCGAGGTCAGCAGCACCCCATCCCCACTGTATACAGTGTTGGTGAAGCACTGCTTTCCCCACCTGAGCCGTCTGACGGTTTGCCAGAATCTCAGAGGAGCCGGTCGAAAGTCTTTTTCCATGGCCTCACCGAACTCCTCCCACACCCGAGTTTTCGCCTCAGGCCTGCCTATACCTGTCTGCTGATTCCGGAGTCCCACAAGCTAACCAAGCCCGCTAGGACTCCTTCTTCAGTCTGACGGCCTCTCTCACCCGAGGTGTCCACCACCGAGTTCGAGGATTGCCGACACGACAGGCACCGACGACCTTACGGCCACAGCTTCGGTCAGCCGCTTCAGCAATGGAGGCGCAGAACATGGCCCATTCAGACTCAATGTCCCCCGCCTCCCCCGGGATGTGATTGAAGCTCTGCCGGAGGTGTGAGTTGAAGATCTTTCTGACAGGTTCCACTGCCAGACGTTCCCAGCAAACCCTCACTACACGTTTGGACCTGCCAGGTCTGACCGGCATTCTCCCCCGCCATCTGATCCAACCCAACACCAGGTAGTGATCAGTTGACAGCTCAGCTCCTCTCTTTACCCGAGTGTCCAAAACATACGGCCGAAGATCAGATGATACGACTATAAAGTCGATTATCGATCTCCGGCCAAGAGTGTCCTGATGCCAAGTGCATTTATGGACACTCTTATGTTTGAACATGGTGTTCGTTATGGACAAACTGTGACGAGCACAGAAGTCCAACAACAGAACACCACTCTGGTTCAGATCAGAGAGGCCGTTCCTCCCAATCACGCCCCTCCAGGTACCACTGTCATTGCAACGTGAGCGTTGAAGTCCCCCAGCAGAATAAAGGAGTCCCCATTAGGGGCGCTTTCCAGCACCCCCGCCAAGGACCCCAAGAAGGCTGGGTACTCTGAACTGTCATTTGGCGCATAAGCGCAAATGACGGTCAGAGCCTGTTCCCCGACCCGAAGGCACAGGGAAGCTACCCTCTCATCCACTGGGGAAAACCCCAACGTACGGGCTAAAAAGCAAGCCCACACCAGCCCATCGCCTCTCACCCTGGGCAACTCCAGAGTAGAATAAGGTCCAGCCTCTCTCGAGAAGATTGGTTCCAGAGCCCAGGCTGTGCGTCGAGGTGAGCCCGACTATATCTAGTCGGTACCTCTCAACCTCACGCACAAGCTCAGGCTCCTTCCCCACCAGAGAGGTAACGTTCCATGTCCCAGTAACCAGTTTCGTCAGCCGAGGGTCGGCACGCCAAGGCCCACGCTTTCGGCTGCCACCCATAACACAAAGCACCCGACTCCTATGACCCTCCCTGCGGGTGGTGGGCCCACGGGGAGGCGAACCCATGTAGCTCCTTCGGGCTGAGCCCGGCCCGGACCCATGGGTGAAGGCCTGGCCACCAGGTGCTCCCGAATGAGCCCCTCCCCCAGGCCTGGCTCCAGGGTGGGGCCCCTGTGACCCTGATCCGGGCGAGGGACATTGAGCTCTTGATCTTGTCTTATTCATAAGAGTCGTATGAATCGCGCTTGGTCTGGCCCGTCCAAATTGTTTCATTTGGGTGGCAATGTTCACTGGAGGCTTTTAGCTCAGTTTGCCCCGTCGTTTTGTTACGCCACATGTCAGGGTTGGCGTTTCCCAGCATGCTCATAGATCACCTGTGCTGCACGTATGAAGAGGTTCAGGTCCGAGCTCCCACTTATCTCAAGAACCCTACGGTTCCGTATCTTCCCAACAGATGCCTCACTGCAGATTTCCTCGTGGTTCCTAGAGTATCCGAAAGGAGATCGAGCTGAGAGCCTTTAGTTATTAGGCTCCCGTCTTGCGAAAGCAGCTCCCAGTGAACTGGATCATGAATTGGAATGAACTGGACCAAACTGGAATACGTCGTGGACTTAACTGGATCATATTTAATTTTGTAAACCTTGCTTTTTGTGTAACGTAGCTTGAGACGACTTTGTTGTGAACTGACGCTGTACAGTTGAGTCTATGTCTCCCATTCACAGCCATCTCCACCAGTTACAGACTGACCGGACCAATCGCTTTATGCGGTGACTCATACGTGACGGTCCAAAAGCCGCTGTGCCCGGTATGGTGGCATCCAAGAGGTGGTATCCCCTGGGCCTATCGGTCCCATCCCCTGGAAACTGAAGTCAAGCAGACTAATTCTTTACACTGAAGAGGAAAAGAATCGCCTGGTGGCTGGCAGGGTTAATTTACTTTTCTCTCCAGCTCTGAGAATGTTTTTAATTGGTGTCAGTTTTCTACACACACACACACAGCACACACTCACACACACACACTCACACACATACACATATAGAGATCTGCAGCAAAGACATCAGGATTTCATTCAAACTGGATAAGTGTGGGTGGACGGTATCTAGGAGACTGAAGGGGCTGGACTACTGGAAGGAAGGCAACACAGCAGATGTTCAGGATAGTAACTGGTACCTGGGGATCCCACAGGCAGATTCAATCATGAGGAGGCAGCACGGAGGTCAGCCACAGCCAAATACCTGCAGAGACTGAGGCAGGTCCTGAAGAGTCAGCTGAACGGGAAAAACAAGATCCAAGGCTATCAACGCCTATGAACTAGCAGTGATCAGATACCCCGCCGGCGTTATATCCTGGTCGCTGGAAGAGATGGGAGACACCGATGTCAAGACAAGGAAACTCCTCACAATCCATGGAGGGTTTCACCTTGAGTCCAGCATCCTGAGGCTGTACGCTAAATGAAGGGAGGGAGGTTGAGGACTAGTGAGTGTCAGAGTTACTATCCAGGAGGAAACAGCGGGACTCCAGAACTACATCAGGACCTGCTGAGTGAACCCCTCAGGCAACTGAAACCCAGCATGGAGGAGGAACCTGAGGGGTTATCGTGGACTGATAAGCCCTGGATGGCATGTACCATCGTCAAATTGAAGAGGTTGCTGATGTTGGAAAAACATACCAGTGGTCTATAGAGGCTGGGGTCCACCACACCAGACTGGACCCCAGATCCAGGCTGTGCAAAGACGCCCCTAAAATCAGAGCAGCACATCACAGCAGGGTGGAAGATGCTGGCAAGCAAAGCAGACAAGGAACGCCACAACCAGTTAGCAGGAACAGGAACATCTGTGTGTGGACTGGAGGTCCCAGGGTCACAGATGAGGGACACCTCCGAAGGTGGCTGAGAACGAGCAGGTCAAGATCCCGTTGGACCTCAAGACCCAAACTGACAAACTGGTGATGGCTGATCAGCCTGACATAGTGGTGGTGGATGAACATCAGAGGGTGTGGCCTTCAGAGGGAAGCCTGAGAAATACCAAGGGCTGAAGGAAGAGCTGGAGAAGATGTGGAGTGTGAAGGCAGCAGTGGTGCCAACAGTGATGGGGGCACTGGGAGCTGTGACCCCCAGACTGGACTGGTGGTTCCAGCAGATACCAGGAACAACATCTGAAGAGCACATTACTGGGAACAGCTGAGATCCTGCAGAACCGTCCCAGAACCGTCCCAGAACCCTCCCAGGACCCTCCCAGCACCCTCCCAGGACCCTCCCAGACCTCTGGTTGGAAGGAGACAACACCTTTGCTGGTTTTTCTCCTGCTGTTTCATGTTTATGTATGAAAGGCACAAGCAACAGAAAAAAAACCCCAAAAACATTTGAATAATAATCGAGACTTAAAGAAAGGAGGGAAAAGAGTTTTTTTTTACACAGATAAATATACATATAATCCTTTTGTGTCAGTCAAGATAAAGAACTGCAACAACTCGAGACAAAGACCTTATTCATCAAACCTTTAAAGAAAGCACTTGTGGATTTTGGTAATACAGTAAGTATCTGCATTTTCAACGCCGCGTTAGATTAACACCTCAGTAATGTTACACCATATTTCTGCCTGTCAAACTCTGATACGTAACGTAATGAGCCGGTAACGCCGAGCCTCTGAAAAGCCACAACTGCCATCGGTCTAAATGTGATGCAGCAGAAATGAGGCACAACAAAGCTGCAGCTGCCGTCATTAGGCTCCCGCTCCTCCCTGCATGGATTCATTCACTCACACCTCCGTATGAAACAAAGTAAAAAGAACCATATTTAGCGCAGGTGTTCCCGTCTCTGCGAGCGTCTGAGAGAACCCACAACGGCGGCACAAATAGAGATGGATTCGATAATGTGCGACTGTGATCCGGCGGAGGGTTTTGCTGCACAGCTCAGCACCTCCAGCGTCCCGAGGCGTCATAAGAGCCACTTACAGCCAGCTGTGAGTCACAGCCGCCCGCTACAGTCTATCAACAGGCCCGCGCTCCACCATCAATATTTATCAGAGCGTCTGCACGCCCGAGGGACGCGCTGCACCCTCCGACTAAGCTCTGCTTGTACGTCTGCATACAGTAGGTTCATTAGACGAATCCCTTGAGCTCCATGCAAGCGATGCTCAGGACCAGGATGGTTTCAGAATGTTAACGTCGCTGCAGACTGGAGCTCAACATGGCAGAGATTCAACACCCAACTGATCTGTGTTCCCGCCACGACGATGACGGGAGGACAACAGCGGAGCGGCGACAGCGGCTCAGAATGATCAGCGGTTTGATCGGGTGAGCATTGGCAAGGACCTCGCAATACGATATGTATCATGATACTTGGGTCACGGTGCGATATTATTGCGATATCGCGATATATTACGATATTCTACCCAGTTAATATCAAAATTAAATGTAGAGATTAAAAATCAAGTTGCTGTATATGTTCATCAGATGATATTGATCAATTCAGAGGACAAATTGAGTCAAAACTATCTGCTTTAAAACAACCTATTTATTGTTTATTATTAGTGTTTTTGCACAATTAAGTAACCATTACAACATACTGACAGCATTGTAAAAAAAATCGATATTAGGAGCTGAAAAATCAATATTATATCGGACGGCCAAAAAATCACGATATATCGCCAAATTGATTTTTTTTCACACCCCTAACGAGTAGCAGAGACCTTTAAGAAGGCGTTGAACCCCCACAATGCTCACCGCCGTGTGACTGTGGAGACAAAAGGGTAAATAATTTATATAAGGGCGCATGTTTATTTTATGCATAGCAGAGGCGATGTATGGGTGTTTATGTGAATGGTTGAATGGGAAACACGCTGTAAAGCACTTTGTAGAGCTCAAAAGAGAAGGTCAGCAGGTGCTTTCAGTTCTGAGGTTTTATGTATCAGGACATAATCTTGAAAATAAATCATTCTGACCTCATCAGGTCAGAAATAAAACTAATCCAACGTTAGACGAACAACAACATACGACATTTTACTTCATGTTTCATTGATTCAGTCACTTTGGAGAGTTCCCCAGCCTGGAACATTCAGGTGCATGTTAACACAATGCCACAGAGGAAAGACATCAGCAATGAGCTTCAAGAGGTAACTGCTGGTGCCCAATAATCTGGAAAAAGTAAGGAAAAAAAATCCACTGGGAATGGACATGCAGGAATTTCACTTCAAGGTCAAACTTTGTGATGCTCAGGAAAAAAAAACAGCTAAGAACTACATCTCAGGCTAAAGTAGCTTTTAAGTGTCAAAAGGTAAAGACAGCACAATTAAAAATGGACTGAACAAGTACAGCCTGTTTGGAAAGATTGAAAAGAGAAAACCTCTTTCTTTTTAAAAAAAAAAAAAGAGCTTGGAAGCGAGACTTTAGCAACAAAATAATGTCCTTCAGCCGTAAAGCTCAGCATCATGTTTGAGGGAAACCTCCAACTGTGAAGCACGGTGGTGGAGGGTTGATGATTCAACCATGACCTTATACAGCAGTATAAGTATACAGAGGTATTTTAAGATGTGGGAGGGACGGATTTTTTTTTTTTTCTTATGTCCTGATACGTGAACCCTTCAAACAGAAGCGGGCCCCCTTTTCTTTTTCACATGACTGCATTAAAAGTGATAAAAGCTCTCGTTTAATGAGAAATGAAGAGGTTAGGGGGTTAATTTTGCACGCCTTATCTCACCCGGTTCCTCGGCGTCACTCCACCTCCCCGTGTCGCCGCTGACCTACATTTCGCCATCGCTGGCAGGCCGAACCCGAGCTGCTCTGCTCATGTGAGAAATGTCTTGGAAGGATCCTGGCGCTGGCACTCCGACGAGCAGATGTCTGGGAGAATAAATTGGCTGAAGAGAGTTTTTCCAGGCACTCGTTCAGCTCATCCCGGCCGGAGACATCAGACAGGAGACGGCCACAGTGACATGCTCTGACAGAGGGTCGGATGGTTTAGTGGGGGGGGTGAATGACAATGATGCGCCAGCCAGTGATTAAAGCAAAACGCTGCATTTTGAGGCTGAAACAGGGACTTTGTGGAGTTGGTTGCCTAGTAACTGGTCCTACCCCCCCCATAAAAAAAAATCCTTGGGTATATACCAGCTGCAAACTTTTTTCACACGCTGGGTTTGTGTGGACTGAGAGGGAAGTGGCGGGTGATTAGTGAGCTTCAGAGAGCTGGTGGGCGGACCGGCTCGTCTCTGCACAGGTGAGCTGTTTACCTGCCTCCTTTGAGCTCAGCTAAGTTAACAAGCTGCTCATCAGACGGAGCGGAGAGCAGCATTGATCCTTCTATTGAACCCTCAGCGAGGGAGCACACCAGTTCATGTTTGTCTTTAAAACCATCTGTTTGCAAGGAAGGAAAGTGTGACCATTAAAAAGGAGAGGCTGCTTTTGTTTTGTTTTGTTTTGTTTTGTTCTGTTTTGTTCTGATTTTTTTTCCCCTTTTTGCCACAAATTGACACAATTTCTTGAGACATTAACTAGATGTCTGATATACTTTGGTGAAAATATCAGTCAACACAGTACAACAGCTCCCTGTTCAGCCTTGTCTTTACACCCGTGTTCATAGCTGCTGCTTTAAGGGGACTGTTGGCTAAATTTTCACTACTAAGGTATAGTTTATCAATTATCTAGGAGTTCTGGTGAGACAACAATGAACACTTAACAAACACTTGACTGGACAATCGGACAGAGGGTACAAGTGGATTTAATCTCCAGTTTGTATACAAAATCGAGAGGTCATTAGCTCACATCGATGCAGGATGGATCCGAATGACAAATTGCCAGTAGGAAACAGTTCGTCTTAAGCATCACAAACAAAACATGCAGTCCTTGAGATAAGTTTGTCTAGACGCCTACGTGTCAAAACTTAGAGACTTGATGGAGCCAGAATGTTTAAACAAAGCCGTGGCCCTCAACATACCAGAATATAGGAGAACTGTCATGGAAAAATGAATCCAGCATTACAGAATAAGGCCCCAGAACGCAGTTCTAATATTACAGGGATGGATGCATTTTTTTCACGATATGAAAATGTTCACATCAAGATTTAAGGTTTTCTCGTATCTTTCAAATCCAAGGAATTTAAGGAATACCTTAAAATGGGTGAGACATAAAAGGCATCACTAGCCTGCATGAGCCAAAAAGACAAGTTGACTTGAAGCCGTCTACTTTACCTGAAGGACAAAAACAGTCCTGTTAGGATTTCATAATTGGCTCAAAAGTTTAGTGCAGGTTTAGCTGGTTAAAGATCAAACTTTTATAGTCCTCAGTAATGTCGCTGTGTCTTATGACCTCATGACTTCCTGACCTGCTGACTTCCAAACATTCGTGGCTGCACAGATAAACACATTTGAATGACATCTCAGCTCCTGGACTGAGACAATCAACAACATGTATCTGGACTTGTGACTTAAAGCTGTTGGTCATTTGGATTTAGAGAAAAAGGAGAATTATGCAGAAGAATGCACCTACTGGAGTTATAAAAGAGCAACAGTACGACAGTCTTTGTGTCTCCTCATCTCTCTCTGTGGTGTTGAGAGAGTCTACCAAACTCAGCCCATTAAATATTCTGCATGGCATATTAACCCTTGTATTAATCTTTGGTGGCTGTAGGTCATCCAGTCACTGAAAGGTTGGCGGTTCGACCCCAGCTCCAACTGTCCACATGCCAAAGTGTCCTTGGACAAGACACTGAACCCTAAGGTTGGTAGCAGCCGCCCACTGGTGTGCAGACGCTCTGACACAGCTGGACTGAACTGGTATGAATGGGTGAATGAGAACAACTTGATGGTGTGGATAAAGCGGTATATAATGCAGTCCATTTACCATAATCTTTGTGTATTAAACTTTCTATTGGTCTTTGCTTTCAGTCTCTTCTTGACACCAGATGAAAGAAAACAAAAAAACTTTTCAGTCCTGTGGCCAGAGAGCCACTGAGAGGTTTGGCCTTGTCGTCGTGACCTCTGAGAGGTTTGTGATCCGCCAGCGATCGGACCTTCCTGCAGCTGCGTCCCTCCACTCAGGAGCTTGTGTTTGCAGATCTGTCCACTCAGACGCTCGTCCACAAATCAAGTCTGCTGATCACAACCGCGCTGCCTCCTAAAACAATCAAGTTTCTCTCTTTCTTTTTTGTTACCTCCACCAATGAGGTAATGTTTTTGCCGCCGTTTATCTGTCTGTCTGTCTGTCTGTGTACAAGATAACTCAAAAAGTTATGGATGGATTTTGATGAAATTTTCTGGAGTTGTCAGAAATGTGAACTGATCTTATTTTGGGTGTGATCCGGAAGAAATCCTGGATTCTGGATCACTTTCAAATTTTCAATTTTCAAACATTGCAGTCAATGGGGCCGAAAACTTGGTTTCTCAATATCTCCGTTAATTATTGCCCAAAACTCATGAAATTTGACTCAGGGATTGATAATTGGGAACCTCTATCAAATTTCAAAGGCTGATCCGGATCTGATCCAGAAGGCGGATTTCATCGCAATCTGTAAATCGCTATCTGGGGGAACTGTTGCGCTTGGCGGAGGTCTGCGCTCTACAAGTGCTTTTCTAGTTTTCTCTTCTTCTTTTTTGTAATTTTTTTCCCCCCTGACTGCACCACTGCTGGGTTCCTCAGCTGTTTTACTTTTTATGAACTGGGGTTATACGACTTTTTGTCCTGGACTCTATTTCAGTGAACTGGATTGAATTTGAATACAGCTGGACTGAATTGGACTGAACTGGTCTGAACTGGACTAAACTGGACTGAACTGGACTGAACTGGACTAAACTGGACTGAACTGGACTGAACTGGACTGAACTGGACTGAACTGGACTGAACTGGACTAAACTGGGCTAAACTGGACTGAACTGGACTGAACTTTTACGACCTTCTACCTTTGAGCACCATGGTTGAGGATTTCTTCTCAGCGATACAAACAAAGTAAAACGAACTGAATCTTGTCAGGAGACTCGTTTGGATGATAATAGTTGAAGCTGTTTAAAATGATCTGAAAAAAGAGTCTCCATTGAAAACAATGAATTTAACAGCTGTAAAAAAAGTCTCACTGATTTACCTCGAAAAGGAGGAATTAAGGCTGTTAGTTTAGGAGGAAACTTTTGTTCATCCATCCCATGAACATTAATTATAAATTACAACCCAACTTATCACAGAATAGGAGACTATTTCCTCCTGATCACAGAGCTGTAACATAATTATGTCAGAAACCTCCTAATATGTGGTAATTACGATAATTAGCTGTCAAATTTAGCTTTGTTTGTCTCAGAAGACGGCTCGTCCTCCCAAAGCACAGAGCGACGACTCCATAATGTAACTTCCTACGGCAGACTGAAGCACAGAAGCTCATTATAACATCATTTGGAGTATTTCACCGGTGATTTACCGCGCGTGTCCAGATGCCAACAGGCTGGGAGGAAAGGCCCGGCCTCTTTGTTATGTCGTCGGCGCAGCTGTCCGGATTCGGTCAGGCGTGTCTGGCGAGGCGACGCGGAGAAACACCTGCAGATTACTGAGGGATGAGAAACACTTCTCACTCCAACCGATAATTCTTCAAACATTTCCACTTCTCGTCTCCACCTGTAGGAAAGAAGAAAGCAGGAAAGGCAGAAGCATCTCGCCCAGCTGCTTCGGCGGTGTCGCTGAGCCACTGCGGCTTCTCGTGTGCGTGAAAGCGTGAATAATTCAGAGCTGTCAGTATTGTGTCTGCTCCGACTGCTTCAGACGGTTAGCCCAGTTTAAGAGTCAGCTTTGAGTTATCTATAATTCATCGTATTACTCTGCTTTTGTCCTGAACTCTGCCCGGCGCTCCTGTCACATTTTCAGGAAACGACTCACCCCGACAGCCTGCGTTTTGCATTTTGACCACTGTGCTGTGAATACAAATATGAGCCGGGCCCGTTGCCACGTATGCTAATATGATTATATCTGAATACCAAATAGGAAATAATACCCAGTGAAAAGGTGGCGTCTGTTTTCGGCCTCATCAACGCGACGTGATCCAGATGAAGATTTAAAATCAAACGGTGCTCGTCGTTCTCCCTGTAACCTCCCACAACGGTCCCGCTCAGTCAGACGGGCTGGATCCAGTCTCGATAATTACAGACCCTTTTGTCTGTCCGGCCCACTTTCCGCTGAGAAGAAGAGAAGTGAAAGGTTTGCTGCATGGAGACGAGTGCAGCGACGCCAGCCTCGTCACCTCGATCACAACAGCTACCTGCAGCTAAACTCAGAAAAGACCAAATGTCTGATCAGGGCCGGCTCTACCCAATTTGGTGCCCTAGGAGAGATTACACCCCAGTGACAGCGACACTGGACACACAGTTGTTAATAATAGTAATGGTAAAATTAATTTTCAATTTTATAATGCTGTGATTAAACTGTAATGCAATATCAGAGCGGACACATGGGCAGGGATAATAACTGTGTAGAAACTATCCTATAACGGATGGAACAAACTAACTTTTACATTCTTCTCATCATAGACATAAACAGTGCCGATGCAGTTCATTTCAAATTAATCAACACAGAGAACAGCCAGCAGAAAGCTGTGTTTTATTGTATTTTTAAAAAGGAAACCAGAT
The DNA here is from genome assembly GCA_018398805.1 of Hirundichthys speculiger. Taxonomy (NCBI): domain Eukaryota; kingdom Metazoa; phylum Chordata; class Actinopteri; order Beloniformes; family Exocoetidae; genus Hirundichthys; species Hirundichthys speculiger. The sequence continues at coordinate 23,258 of JAGFBZ010002834.1, forward strand.
ACAGGAGTGAACTGATCATAGCCGACCCATCCCCAGCTGACCGGCGGCGCGTGCACATGATTTGGCCTCTATTTTGATCCCTCTCATCATTTATTAATCCTTCTTAGTAGCTATCAGTGTGTTTTATTTGTTATTTTTAGCATGTTAAGTCAGCATTGCCCATGCCCAAAGTCCTTCTCGGGCGTTGTTTAACGTTACTTCAACATAGCTAGCTCAAATAAAAAGTCTTCACACAAAACGGCATAAAAAAAGAGAAGGCATTAATGTTACCTTTATATTGCGACTTCTTCTTCTCCTCCCCTTTTCTTCTCTTTCTGTTCTGCGCACACGAGGGCTTGGACGGCCTTTTCATCTCGCAAACACCTGTCCGAGATCGTCTTCCACTTGTCCTGCCCTGACCTGACCTCTGATCCGCGCATCATGATCCGGACCCAATAACGACACGTCACGTGCTCACACATCATTTAGGAACATGTCACTCTTTATTTATTTGTAATGTTAATATGTACTTTTTTCTAGACAGAAAACACTAAGTGAGGGCGCCAGTGGGCATAGAAAATTATTATTCTATTATTATTTTCCCTCAAGGCCCGGGGGGACGGGCAGCGTGGCGGCGCCCCTCCAGCAGATGGCACCCTAGGCGGCCACCTA